>PVIY010022876.1:0-40141 GCA_004026745.1 Myrmecophaga tridactyla | reverse complement strand
AATTATTAGAAGAGAAAAACTGCCAACCAAGAATTCTATATCCAGCAAAATTGTCCTTCAAAAATGAGGGAGAAATTAAAACATTTTCAGACAAAAAAATCACTGAGAGAATTTGTGACCAAGAGACCAGCTCTGCAAGAAATACTAAAGGGAACACTAGAGACAGATACGAAGACAGAAGAGAGAGATGTGGAGAAGAATGTAGAAAGGAAGACTATGAGTAAAGGTAAAAAAGGAAAATTAGATATTACATATAAAATCCAGAAGGCAAAATAGTAGAAGAAAGTACTACCCATGCAATAATAACACTGAATGTTAATGGATTAAACTCTCCAATCAAAAGACATAGTCTGGCAGAATGGATTGAAAAACAGGACCCATCTATATGCTGTCTGTACTCAAAGGACACGAGGCCAAGGACACAAACAGACATTTACACACCAATGTTTATAGCAGCATTATTAACAATTACCAAGAGACTGAAACAGCCAAAATGTCCATCAACAGACAGTTGGCTAAACAAACTGTGACATTTACATAAGATGGAATATTATGCAGCTGTAAGACAGAATTAAGTTATAAAGTATGTAACAACATGAATGGACCTTAAGGACATCATGCTGAGTGTGATTAGCCAGAAACAAAAGGACAAATACTGTATGGTCTCACTGATACGAACTGACATTAGTGAATAAACTTGGAATATTTCCTTGGTAACAGAGACCATCAGGAGATAGAAATAGGGTAAGATACTGGGTAATTGGAGCTGAAGGGATACAGATTGTGCAACAGGACTGAATATAAAAACTCAGAAATGGACAGCACAGTATTACCTAACTGTAATACAATTATGTTAAAACACTGAATGAAGCTGCATATGAGAATGATAAAGGGAGGAGGGCTGGGGCATAAATGAAATCACAAAGAAAGATAGACGATAAAAGATTGAGATGGTGCAATCTAGGAATGCCTAGAGTGTATAATGATAGTGACTAAACGTACAAATTTAAAAAATGTTTTTGCATGAGGAAGAACAAAAGAATGTCATTACTGCAGTGTGCTGAAAATAGATGGTACTTAATATTTAAAAATTTCAACTAATGTGTGAGACTAAAGCAAAAAATGTTTATTTGGTACAAATCTATACTTTGACTAGTGCATCTCCTAATATAACTTATATAGATAGTTGATTGAACACCTTAAGTACATGGAACTTTGTATAGGACATGAAATTTTGTTGGTTTTTCCAGGTGATGCCCTGATGAATCCCAGAGTGATTTGATCAGTGAGTGGAAAAGTATTGGCAAAGTCCCCGAAGGGTGAGAACGGGGTGAGAACGGGGGAGAATGGTGAGAACGGGGGAAAACTCAACTTCCCCAAGTTGAATTCTTGATATTCTCACAAGCAGTGTGGACAACCAAAGCTATAGGCTGAGCCCCCAGTCTTGGGGTTTGTTCATATGAAACTTAACCCCACAGGGGATAGGTCAGGCCTACTTAAACTTAAGCCTAAGAGTCACCCCCAAGAGAACCGTGGCCTCTCTCTCCAGCCAACACAGGAAGCAGACTCACCACCCTCCCCCTGTCTATGTGGGACATGACTACCAGGGGTGTGGATTTTCCTGGCAGCGTTGGACAGAAATCCTAGAATGAGCTGAGACCCAGCATCAAGGGATTGAGAAAACCTTCTTGACCAAAAGGGGGAAGAGTGAAATGAGACAAAGTGTCAATGGCTGAGAGATTCCAAACAGAGTGGAGAGGTTATCCTAGAGGTTATTCTTACGCATTAAGTAGATATCACCTTGTTATCCAAGATGTAATGGAGAGGCTGGAGGGAACTGCCTGAAAATGTAGAGCTGTGTTCCAGTAGCCATGTTTCTTAATGATGATTGAATAATGAAATAACTTTCACAATGTGACTGTGTGATTGTGAAAACTTTGTGTCTGATGTTCCTTTTATCTACCTTGTCAACAGATGAGAGGAACATATGGAATAAAAATAAATAATAGGGGGAACAAATGTTAAAATAGATTTAGTCTGAAATGCTAGTTATCAATGAAAGGGATCAGTAAGGGGTATGGCATGTAAAATTTTTTTGTTATATTTTTCTGTTGTCTTTTTATTTCTTTTTCTGAATTGATGCTAATGTTCTGGGAAATGATCATGATGATGAATATGCAACTATGTGATGATATTGTGAATTGCTGAGTGTATGTGTTGGGAATGTTTGTGTTTCTTGTAATTTTTTTAATTAATAGAAAATTTAAAAAATAAAAAAACAAAAAAATGGAAAAAGTGTACATTAAACAAAAACATAAACAAACATTGCTAAATTAGTCACATGGTAAGTGAGAACTGTAAATGTCTTTAATAGAAATGTGAATCCAGATGAGTTTTTTTTTTTTTTTGAAAATTCTTATGACATCTGTAATGACATAAGATCTACATTTTGATATTTTGTAGGTATCAAATCTGAAGCTGAGTTGCTATGAGAATAGTTTCTGGGTCACATACTGCTTTGGTGCCTAAATTATGAAGTGAATAAATTTATGAATAAAAAGCTCTGCTTATTTTGTAAGTAATTTGCACAAAGATGAGTGACATTAATTCATTAGGCTAGCTTTAGAGAAGGTCAACCCTGGGGCTGGTTAAATAAAGCTCAATAGTAATTTAGGGTTTGGATGGTTCTTCTCTCCAAAGAAGTTTCCTCTAAAATCTGTTAGATGTCGATGGAATGATGGCAGAACAGGGAGGATGGTTAGGTTGAGAGTCTTTCTGGGACTATATTCCTTTGCTTCTGAGATGCAAATACATGATCCCTTGTCATTCTTTTTCTCATTAATGAGGCTCATTAAAAAGATCTCATTCTTTTTCTCTAACCCTAACCCCCATCTTCAGAAGCAGTCTGCATGAGTTAGGCTCTCATAGAATCTCCTCTGTGGACGTATCCAAGGGTGATTTTTGCATGCTTGTAAATGTCTCATGAGTTATTCCTAATAGTTTGCATTCTTCCAAGGGAGGCTTGGACTACTGCAGTATTCACAGTAATTAATCTCTAATTTTGTGGCTATTTAAAATAATATTTGATGGTAGTTAATAAAATATTACTTGGTTTGCTAAGAAAAAAAATTCAAATTAGTGTGCCTATCCCAGCAAGGAAATGGAAGCAGTGTGGGTGGATTTTAGGGACTTGGGAGACATGAAGAGAAATTCTGGTTGGCTTTTCTGACCCCCCACAGATGCATGAAGGTGATCTCAGTTACTGCTGCTATCATTTTGTGACAGCAGCTCCTATCAGTGCTATGCACCTTGGCTCCATTTAAACATTTTCTGGTAGTATGATCACTGCCATCAATTTTTGCAATCTGAGTATATTTCTATTATGATTCCTTGTAAATATACTTAAATAGGGGAAACTGTTTTAGAATTAAGCAGTGAGCCCCTCAGTTTCCTCAGGGAGATGCGTCTTGGGGCTTGTTGGGTTGGAGGGTGAAATATTTTCTAGAAAGGTATGTGTGTAAGGGCATCACTCAAGAGATAACCAGTTGAATGACTGCCTGTAGAGTGAGATGTTTAGTATGGAGGGAAGGTGTCCTTTAATAGGAATAGTCTGTTGTCTTGGGGGTGAATTTGCTTTATGGAGAGCAGATAGGCATGTCTGCAAGAGAAGATATTGACAAATAGGGTCCTAGCTGGAAGAATTCCAAAGATGGGAGACTGACTTAAGATGGGTAGCCTCTTACAGTAAATTGTGAACCTGAATCTGTGAATAGGCTGTCTAGGTTTTTTAGATGGGGATAGCGTGCATGCTGGGAGTGAGGTTCAGACCAAGGAGTAGCTTTGAGCACCTCTGATGAAGAACAAGATCTTGTGATGTGAGCATGATAATGATATGGATATAATTTTTTTTTGCTTTGTGTAATGTAAGTAAAGGTGGAGGCAGTAACAGGAGCTGAGTTTTTAATTTAGGCTGCTGTATAGTGGGTAGTGGAGTGCTGTGACGTTTGAGAAGTATCAGAAATCAAAAAAGATTCATCTCCCAGTAGGGCAACTGAACATTCCATGAATATGTTCTTTGGCAGATTCTATTTCTTAAGGAATGATGGGGAGATTGCCCTTTCCCTTTTCTTTCACTTTCATTCCTTTTTGACCCCAAGCTTTCCATAGTATGACTTAGGGTTGCACACATGTAACCCAAGTCTTCATTTTTGGTACTGTGTGTAGTTTTTGAGAACAGGAAAAAGCCTTAGGATGCTTACCTTTTATATGTAGAAAGAAAACAGAGATGCCATAGAGTACCTGAAAGTGTGGCTTTCTAAGAAAATAACCTGTTTTGGTTAATACTGAATCAACAGGACCTACATGCTTTTCATGGTTATGCTGAAGCTCTGCCAGGAACAACACATGACTGACAGCTTTAACTGTGCTGACGCAAGGCTCTTTCTTAAATGAAAGTGCTAGCATGCAAATTATTTACAAATGACCTACATGCTCAGGGTCTAATTTGTGAATGTTGTTGATGTATAAGCATGGCAGGTGGACAGTGTTATGCTTGTTTGTTTACAGTATAAATCGCTTAAAAAGGTCTCTGACAGAACTTAACTAAGGAGAAACGACTTTGCTAATGCACAAATTCATCATTGCTGCAGCAATGTGACTTACATAGTGATACTCAGAATAATAAACGGAACTCATCCATGTGCCAGTGCAGTCCCCCCACCCTCCACAGTGCTCTGGGTGCATGCTGAAAAATGTTAATCATCCCTTCCATCTTTAAATCTTAGTGTGCATGCATACCTTTTCTAAGTATGTGTAGCTCCATGTTTTACCATCAGCAAAAACTCGAGATACAATCCTCCCCTGTCCGTCATAATCTACTTTTTCGCTAGTAGTTCCTCGCTGGATGCTGGCAATTTGACCTGTGGATGAGTAGGTGACATTGACGGCCATCAGCTTGCTGCTTGGCAGCCACAGAGTTGGGTGTCCTGATGTGTCGTAGGCGATCCTCAGTAGAAATTTGCGGTGGTCATCATAGATCTTTTCTGTCTTTGTTGTTCTATCAAAGTCGACGGAAAGGAGGTTTCTGCCATTAACCTGTTAAAAAACAAACAAGATGATAAAATAAATGATGTTATTCCAAAAATAGTCACTTATTAGCCCCTGCTATTGTTTAAACACCATTTATGATGATTGATTTTCTTTGTCAGTAAATTAATTTAGCAACTTCTTGGGTACAAGTACAAGGCAGTAGATTAACTGCTTTTTTAAAAGGTTTCATTAAGCAGAAAGACAGCCTGGCATGTGTTTAAAACCTTTTCAATTAAATTTCGTCAACTTCAGCCGACTGATAAGAAAAAGACGAAAATGTATTTGCTTTAAAGTTTGTTCAGAAGCTACGAAAGGTGGTAAACATGTCATCTATGTAAATTACCCAGAGCCCTTCCCCCCTCATAAGACATTGGAAAATAATTGCTTAGTAAATTAATCATGGCTACATTAAATAAAACACAGTGGTAAATGTGACTCTAACCCTTTGAAAAGCAGTTAAGTAGAAGTTGGAACCCACATTACTGTAAATTATTAATGAGTTTAAATAGCAGGAGGTTACAAACACGATCATTGCTTTTGGCCAAGTGCTGAAATGTCACAATTTTTTAGAATGCCTTTTTGTCTTGATAACATCTGGTTAACTGGCAGGAATTTCAGAATGCTTTAGTACCACATCTACATGGACTAAATATTGTACTTAATTTACAAATCTAGCACCATGTTCTTGCAGTAGGGAATCTTTGTGGCTATGTGCCATGCCCCAAATCTTTCATTAGATTTGGTTGTTATTGTTTGTGATCCAAAGCATACACAGACCAGCAGTCATGATTGCAGTGGAAATGTGGCCCTGATTAAATTCTGCTTTACAGATAGTCTACAGTGTTTTCCAACTGTGCACTCCCTAAGGGCACAGATCATGGCCTGGTCATAATTTGGTCTTCTCTAGCACTTTGGTGGTTGTGGTGACTTGTGCATACTTTTTACAGTGCTCATTAAACAGTTTGTATTGTTAAAAATTAAATGGGGGAAATCTTAATATTTCATTACCATGTCTACCTTTAAAATAAACAGCTCCCCAGCTGATCTAAGTGTGTGTGTGTGTGTGTGTATACACAGTTATATGTACATGCATATGTATGTACATTACACATGTGTATTTATATAACATCTGGAGTAAAACTAATTTTCACTTGTTACTGATATGAAACAAATCCCATGCAGAAATACTCCTTAAGCTTAAATCATTTCCAGTTGGCTGTTCAAAGGGAATATTGTGAAATGGTTCATATGGAAACCTACAGGTGTAAACGAGTAGGAAGTTCCTGCTTCAGTAGAGTGGTGGTGCTACAGAAAAACACATCCAGAGAGATGATTCACAAAAAATGAGAAAGGGCAGTTGTGGATGGAAATCAGGTCTTAATTTTTCTATCTTCCTAGATTCAGCTGATATGAAATTGGTGTGTACTGATGTGAGTTGTGGTGGTGGTGGAGGTGTGTGTGTATTGAGTGGTGGGGAGTCAGAAAACCTGGTCTTCATACCTGATGGGGCCTAGAAGCAGCATGATTTTGGGCTTTTAGCCCCCCTGAATCTGTTTTGTGTATAAATAAAGAAGTTGGACTAGATCCCTTAAGCTTTGTCTTTCATTGATTTTTATTTGATTCTGACCAGCCAGCTAGAGGTTTTCTGAGCTTTCATTTCCCCATGTGGGAATCTCTATATTATTTGCTCCCTGTGTTATGTGCCTTTTTTGAAATTTTGTGAGTTTAGTTTTGTAGAATGCTTTGAGTACCTAGGAAAGAAGCTACTAGCTAATGTTACAAATACATATATTTTTAAAGTCTTTGGAAAAATTTGATTTGATATCAAATTAATGTGATACTAAATTGGTAGAATCCAGTTCTTCCCTTTATATTTGCACAAAATTTTCAATGCCTTAAGGAGAGGTTTTGCCAATTTAAGTGGTATCCTTAATGCGCTTGTGTTTCTCAGATTGTGATTTAAAAGAGAAAAAAAAAACCCTGAATGTTTGGGTTTGCCTTCTTTTCTCTTTCTTCAGCTCTTGCAGGCTGTGAATACCCATAAAAGAGCGGCTGTGTAGCTTCCCTGGATAGTGCTGCCCACAGTATTGCCCCATCTGTGTGTATTCATTTTAATGTATATTTCTTTTTTTTTTTTCCTTTTTTCCTTCACCCTCCTTTATCTTTTCACTGTTTCCTCTGGTTTGAATGTAAGAAATCTGGATTGCAGAACTGGAATGTTTGGTTGCTGTAGGAAGATGATTCTGGGCAAAAAGGCAGGTCTGGAACCACTTATTTTTACTATCTATAATCTGTTACTAGCTTCCGACTTGCTGCTTGTGACTTGCTGCTTTATGAGTATGGCGACATGATACCAAAACATCCAGATGAAAATGAAATAATGCAATTACTGTCGCCATTGTGTGAGCTGCCATGGAAAACATGTTGCCATCTGGAAGCATTGTGACACTAAGCATCTGGTGATAAATTTAAACTTTTCTTTTTATTCAGACTAATATTGTATGGAATGCTTTCCTTGTATCCTCTTCTCAAACTGCAGTAACGAGGGAATTAGAATGTGGTTCTGTTTTTCCCACATTCCCAACACAAGCCAGAGCTTTACCTCTTCTTACTATTTCCAGATACCAGCCACTGTTATTCAAATGTAAAATTTCAAAGGATACTGACAGGTCTTGTTTTTTTTTTTATTCTTCTCAAACAAGCCCAAACTTTTCTCTTCTGGATACTATGAACACAAAGTGCAGAAGCCTAGAGACATTTCCATTCTAGTATGTGGTCTGGTTAACACCTTTATGAAATCATGGCAATTTTTCAACCTTTTTTCCTCTCTTTTTGGTACCATCAGAAAACACCAGCATTGTCCCATGACCCAGTGGTCTTTTAATATTTTTTAATTATCAAAAATATCAAGTTAAACAAGTAGCTCATCTAAAGATGAAAAACTTAAGTTAGAGCATTACTCTAACCTCCAGCTATACTGAAATGAATCCAAATGTTGTGTATCAATAAAAGACACTATGAATTCCTTTTTGATGTGTAATATTTCTCTGAAGCATCCTCATTTTCAGAGATCATGTCCAGTCTGAGTGTAATTAATCACAACATCCCTTTAATATTGGAAAGGGGCAGTTATAATCCACCCACCCTACCCCCAATACTTGAAAAACTAAGGCATAAAGATATTAAACAGTATTCTCAAGGAGAGGTACTAGCCCCATCAATTATTAAATTCTCCTCACCTGAACAGTTATTGAGGGCAGTGAGGAAGGGTTGGTTTATTATAGGGCAGAGGTGGTGATAATATCAAGGCCCCCTTCTGTCTCTGTTAGAGCATCAACTTGCTACGGATTGGTCTGTGCTTTGACACGTCAGCAAGTGCTACCTGCACTCTACAGTCCCACTTTAGGATGTGCCATTCAGGTTAAACTGAGACATGGGATATTGCACAAATGTGACTAGCATAGTAAAATTTTAATATGCTGTTATATTTATGTATACCTTTAAATACTTTTTTTTGGCTCTCAGATTTTGAGGAGTGCTTTTTAAATATGATTCACTAAAGTTCTTCCTTTAAACATCTGAATTCTGAGCTGGTTTAGAAAATTAATTTTATTCTTAGAGTGCTGTAACAATTTTTAAAACTGATTAAAGGGTGGTTCTAAATTCCAGCATTGACAAAAACAAGGAATATTTATTGCATGTTATAAGACAAAGAGAAGCAACTACTATGTATGTATCTTTTTTTAAAAAAATTCAGCTATAAACAAATAAGCTATGGAATTGTTTTATCTTTATTCTGCTTATGCTTTCCCACATGTCTATCAGGCTTTCATTTTCTTGTTATGGTCTGCTGAGTCTACTCCTTTTCCCCTTAATTCACTGTTTCACAGAAAATGCTTTTTCACGTTGTTCATTTCTTAGTAATTTTTTCCCTTTTCCATCACCTGCCTGTTTTTACTTTATAATCAAATACATCTAGTTTTAGTAATTGAGGTTTCTTCTTTATTTCATGATAATCACTATTTTCCTCATAATTGTTTCCTCATGTTTCCTAATGTTTATCTTTCCTAGCATTAGACTTTAAGTTAGGTAAGTAAAAGCAGGTTAAATGGTTCAGCAGGCAGAGTTCTCGCCTGCTATGCTGGTGACCTGGGTTCGATTTCTGGTGCCTGCCCGTGCAAAAAAAAAAAAAAAAAAGCAGGTTAATAGTAAAGTCTTACATAAATGCTATATTATTACTTACAATGAATATCTGTTTGAGTTTTGATTTATGTATTTATGTGTGGCTTTGGGCAAATCACTTAAGGCCCCTGGACCTCATCTTTATCCAGAAAATATTAATAATATTGATACTTATACGTCACATGGTTGTTTGAGGAATCAATTGAATAAGTAGGTGAAATGACTCTGTCACATCTGGCTCCTTGTCAGTACCTAAAAGTGTTAATTGTAGGTGAATGATGATTATTTTTTCCCTGCCATGCTAAGTTGTTACCTTTCTCTTTTTAATCCCTTCTTTACAGAAAATATTTATTTATAGCAGTAAAAAATTTGCAAGTATGTCTTATCAATATTGCTGTCTCTCTCTCTCTCCTCCCTCTTTAGGAGTACCTCAGTGCAACAAAATTGCAATAAATCTGAATGATAAAGTCTGCTATCCTCATCCTTTCATTAAATAAATGTTTGAGTGGCCACTATGCGTCAGGCACATAGCTAAGTTTAGGGCAGTAACTTAAAAATCAAAAGAACTTTCTGCTAGGAAATAAGAGTAAGAGAGGAGATGTCCTCTTTCAGGAAAGGGTGCAGTGGAAATGAGTGGCTTTGGGAGCTGATTCAGATTGTCATGTTTTCCTCAGGTCTTCCTCCTTTCCACCCCCAATCCCTATTTTGGTAGACTCCAGGTTTTGTCCTTGCACCAGGTTTTCATAACATCACTTTCTCCCTAGAATTTCTGTCCTTAAAATCCACAGAGGAATGAAATTAGCAGTCAGAGCTGGCACATGCAATCTTATCTTGAATATAAGAAACCCTCCCTTGTGATCCTGGCATTGTCTCTATGAGAGCAATCAAACATATCAGCTGGAAATCTCCTTTCAGTGTGACTGAACAGGCCATTTTAAATAGTATATTTTCTGAAATGTCTTGCTGAGGCATTGTGGTTCTGCTATTTAGAAAGAAACTAACACCTATGCCTATGTGCACTAGTCTTTTCCTCCCCAAAAGAGATATTTTCTTCATTTAGAATCAAGCAGAGAACAGAGACTTATGATTAGTTTTCCTATACTTGCCTCTCTCTTTTCTTCTACCCTTCCTAATTTCTTTTAATGTCTAGAAAAGCAGCATTACAAAGAAAGAAATGATACATTTTAGACACAGCTTGTCTCCGAGTAGCAGGCATTACCTTATGTGGTCAGTTTCTGGATGAAGTATTTCCCATACTCTTACCTTTTTTCCACTGACATTTTCCCATCCAGCAGGCCAAACAGCATCTTTCCTACCCATCTATTTGTTAGGTATAATTTCCCAAATTTTTGTATATATGGCTGAGATTCTCTGAGTCAGGGTTTGGGAATATATAATCATGTCTTATATTTTCAAAGTATGTTCACATTGTCTTATTTGATTCTTGTAACAACTGTGCGAAAACAGAGGCAAGGCAGGGTAAATTTTACTTATCTATAATACATCCATATCATAATATTATGATATTATCTAGGTAATAGTGTATTACCTTTATCATAACATAAATATCATGATATAGATAAAGCAACTGAAGTTCATTGATGTTATGATTTGCTAATAAGGTAATACTATTAATAAAAAGTGGCGCTGATCTAGAACCTGTATTTTCTGAATTCTAGCCAAGTGCTATGTCTTCTTTGGTGTGTGGAGTGAAGAACGCAATTGTGAGCAGTATCTTTTGTGTTTTATGAAGTCCTGTGTCTGAGAATAGGTGTGACTATATGTTTGTATGTACGTCTACCTTATCCCTGCTTTCAGGATAACTGAGTAAGATAAAGCCTGTGAAACAGATTCCAGTTTGCAACGGTTCAGGGTGGCAGGGGCCCTGGGAAGAATTAAATGGTGGCAGGAGTCAGGGAAGGAAATAGCTACTGATTCCTAGGATCAAGAGAAGAAAAGACAGGAGTTGGTGTTATTTAGGCAACAGACTCTGATTCTTTTGGAGCTTCTTTTCTTGCCTTTCACTTTATCTTTGACCCCAGTCTTACTCATCTCTCTGGTGTTCTATTGCTTTTCCTTTTCACTCCTCTCACTGACCTGGTCTCTCTTCACCTTTCTCGAGCTTATTCCTGCAGATCTCCTTATCCAAGGAGGATTGGAGCTAAAGCATCTGGCTCCCACAGACTGGGTTGGGGTAGTAAGGTGGGGGGGAAGGGGGAGTATAGTATTGTTCTAGAAAACTATGTATTTAGAGTCCCCAAACACCTGTCCCACCACAATTGAAGTGAAATCTCATTTAACCATTAAGTTGGATACAGTCTGTATCTGACTGACTGGTTTCTTTTTATTTCATTTCTATTTCTTGGAAATAGCCAGGGAAAACATTTAGTAGCTGTTACCCTGAAGAACTGTCAAGGTGAATAATGTTGGCTTGTTCTAATAATAATTTAACTATTTTGGTGGGAAAAAAAAGTCTTTAATGGTCTGTTCCTAGTGTTTGTTAGGAAGAATTATCTATGTTTGTCTGGGACATATCTGTTTAGTAATAGAATGAATTAATCAGAGTCAGTTTATTGTGGTCTGAAGGTGGTTCCTTGAAACCTGTTCTTTAGTACTTAATCTAAGTTGTCTTTTACCTATAGTTGTCATAAACCACAGTTTGACTTCTAGTTATATCTGGCCCGCAATGGGCCTGGTAGGGAAAAACATTTAACAAGGCAAAGCAGAGAACATTTTGCAAAGATCAGTGTTACTAGTAAAAGCAGAAATACCACTACTTTTATATAAAAATAATATAAATTGGAGTTTTCCATCAGTGGTAAAGAGGCAACTGTTAGGTTTTGAAGTTGATTATATTCTGTGTGCCTAAACTAAAGTTTAAAACTATTGAGAATGGAAAGAAATAATTCAACTTTCAACTGCTAGCTGATTTCTTTCAATACACCTATTAATGATTCAGAAAACTTGCGATATTTAAACCAACTTATACTTATCTCCAACCCACATAATGGAGTGGGTAAAGGAAAAGCACAAGATTATTAGATAACAGTAATAAAATGCAAATCAGTTGACATCTAGGCTATCTGGGATTGTGCTGTATGTAGTCTCTTAATTTCCCAGGGAAGAATTTATTTTCAGTCATAGATATGTTGAGAAAAGCATTTTCTGAAATAAGTGGCTTTTATTATGAGCAGTCTTAATGGCTTTATGGTTGGCCATAACTCATGCTATAAAGTTAAGGTGAGCTATACTGTGTGTGATGCCAGATGGGGGCTTGGGGGGCACTGAGTAGGAGATTTGTTGCATCCTCACGGGTGGGCCACCCATACAACCCTGCTGTCACCTGTTCTTCAACACTTACCCTAAGCTTTCGACCAAAGACATTGACCTTCCCTTGGGCTTGCTCTTTCCGGAATCTCCATTCTACCAAATTTTGACCGTTCTCACCAGGGAGAGTCATGTTTCTTTTGGCAACTGTTGGGTTAGCTGTGCCAGCCAGGACGTGTGGCTCTGTTTGGTAGTGTGAGTCCAGACCACTGGCATAGATAATTCTAAGGGAGCCATCGTAACCAATCTGGTAGCTGTTCCTTAACTGATCTACAAAACAAGAAACAGAAAGCATGAACTATCACCATGGATAACAGTTGGATGGTTGTGTAGTTAGAAGTGATATAAATTTTTACAACATTGACCAACCCCCATTATTAAAATCAGAGTCCTTAATGAAGCCCTTTTAGAAAGTAACAAGATAACTTTGATTTTTGTAAGAGGTTTGGCTGAATATTAAAAGGTAAATTTTAGGGGTTTAGTCCTCTGCTTCAATATATTTCCTTTTCTTTTATATTTCTTTTACTTTTGCCTGATGAAGTCACAGCTTATTTTCCATGGACTGTGCAGTCTATGCTTAGTAAAGAGCCAAATATGTGCTGTTTTAAGAACCTGGTATTGTTCACCTTTATGACTTAGAAAACTTCTCTCCCCTTTACTCATTTCTTCATAGCCTTTGTCAAGGATCCTTTGAAAAGATTTTAATATTTATACCTTGTATGCCACAAAATAAGGCTGAAGTCCCCCTGATATTAACTTTAAAAAAACAGGAATCATATTTCAGCCCCCCCCAATCTCTCATACTGTAGGCTACTCTCTCAATATTTAAATTTCAAATAATAAATTTTGAATGTAGAGATTGTATGAGGGAACTGGAAAAAAATGAATCAAGGAAATTTAACACAGATTTAGGTCATCTGCAACTAAGACCTCGAGTTGCAAATGTCACTGCAAACAGTCCTTTTAAAGATTCCTTTAAAAATTATTATGATATGCGTTTCCTTCTGGAGATATTGTGTGTGTGTGTGTGTGTGTGTGTGTGTATATATATATATATATATGCCTGTTAGATTAAGTGAGAAAACTGGAATTCCAAATATGATGTAATGGGGCTTTGGACTTTGGGATAAAATTTCTAGCAACCATATCATACCAAATTTAAAAAGTCTATTACTCAAACTACTGTGAAACTATTGCACTTAGATGGGAGGGAAGTAGACCTGCTTTGGAAAACAATGTTAGTTAACTGAAAAAGAGACTGATGATGTATGTGAAGAGTTGGAATTAAGTTATTTTATTAAATGAGAGTGGGAAAATATACCTTTTAGATCAACATTTTATAATGTGATTTAAAATATGCATTATATTACTAAGTAAATTAAATATTATATGTAAACACTAGACTATTTCATTAATAGCTCTAGAGATTTATATTTTTGTCTTTCTTTCTGGATCACCTTATTAGAAAATGGGGGATTGCCATTTGCTATTTGGATGTTTGTGGCACTTTAAAAATGATCAGTTTAAAAGTATGCTTTCATGTTTACCTTGAACCATGGTATAGAAAGAATCAATTGAGGACAAATTTGAAGTGATGCTGACATCTTCTTCTCGGCTGGATGATTCAATGTCCACTGTGATAGCCTTGTCCATGTCCCCATGAAGGTTTGTGACCACTCCAGTTGGAAATGTAACATTTGTCAGACGACCTTCACTGTCATAACTGAATAAAAGAGGCATTAACTTGGTGTTAAATAAGAAACTACAGGTGCTTATTTACAAGTATAATGCATAGCAATATTGGTAGCTGCACAAATTTTGAAGCGTATTTGTCTTTGTGCATGGACTATGGAGAGTGAGGGCTTCAGACATGCTTTGAAGTAATCAAAAACCTATTTAATATAGAAAAACCTCACCGGTGAGAGCAAAAGTAAACAGAATAGCTCTCCATCTCAGCATTCTATTCTTTGAAGTGTGACCAAAATCCTTCTGCACATCTAATTTGCTGTTTCAAAGGGAACATGTTTGCTGACATTAAATTCCTTAGTATTTCTCTGTAGTTTCTACAAAATAGATTTAATTTGCTGTTTTATATATATATATATTTTATTATTTTTTTTTTTGCATGGGCGGGCACTGGGAATCGAACCTGGGTCTCCGGCATGGCAGGCTAGAACTCTACCTACTGAGTCACTATGGCCCATCCTGTTATATGTTTTTAAACTTTTTTAAACAGGCCTTTTAAGGAGCACAATATGAATATATATAAAAAGTAATTTTGTAAAACAGTATACATGCATGTATATATTTGTACATGTAAGACATTCTTTTAGTGTCTTGAGATATCTTCAACAAATTCATAAAATGAAAGCCTTTTAGCTGTTTCTCAGTGATCGACACACTTTATAATGTCAAACTGGTGCTTAAATGTTGTTGGTGGTGATAATCTGTCTTTTCTATATTGATGTTGTTCAAGTGGATGATATCTTGAATGATGATTTATTATGTTTATTGAATTGAGAGCTAATCTTTGCTGACATTTAATGATTATTTCTTTTTTTATTAGACAATAAATTTTTTTCACATATAAGAGTACTTGTAAGTGTTTGGCTATATTTTAAAAAGCTGTTTTGTAATCATAAGTATGTATTTTTAGATACCATATTTTACTAAAGAGTTGAATTTTTGTGACTTGCTATTTGTGGCAGAAAATTTTAAAAATGGCAGTGTGGTCTGAAGAAAAAAATGCAAAATTCTGACTTAAAAACTAGGGATTTCATTGAGACAACAATATACTTAAGATTGGATTACAGATTAAGGCTATTAATAAAAGGTTCTACATGAAATGGAGATTTAAACCATTTCTTTGTTAAAGTAAGCCCACATGTAGAACTAGCAGAGAAATGATGTTATTAGAGAAAGACAAGAGTTATCAGGGGAGGAAAAAAGAGAACAAAGATAGAAGATCCTAACAGTATGTCTAAATGTGGGGCAATAAGGATTAAAAAAAGCGCTTGAATGGTATTTTGGAATAAAAGGATGAGAGAGACTTAAAAGAAAAAAATGTGTTAGCAATTAGAGGAAAGTTTAAGTAATAAGGGTAGAGAAGATCCAACAAGGGTAATGTCATGATAGAGACAGGGAAGGAAGAAAGGAGGAAGGAGAAAGACTGCTGTCTCTTCAGTGCCCAGTGATGAGCTGATCCCATTAATTCAGTGGGGACAATATCAATCACATCATGGATTTGAGTGACTTCATCTGACAATTTACAATGCTACTTAGCCAGCGGCAGGAATAGGCACTCCAGGGAGAAGAGAAAGATGGAGAAATGAAGAAAAAGCAAGTGCATTATTAAGTATAATAATTATTTGGGCTCATACAAGGTTTTGAAGGAAAAAAAAGCACACATCCTTCTCTCCCACATCAACCCAAGTGACCCTAGCAGGTTAAGGCATCCATGAAAGAAATACAAAATCGTTTATTCTTGTCTTTTTTTTTGAAGAGAGTATTGTTTTTGAAGAAACAAGCATGGATGGGTTTATTTTTACAGCAAAGCAGAATTACAGAATTTTGGACAAAATCAGTTCAATCCTACCTTTCTGAGTGTGTTCCCTACTTTTCTTCCCAGCCCCAAGCACCAGCTCACGTGTCCACAATTTTTTCTTTTACCTAGTATTGTATGTTTTTCAGATAATATTATTTTTTGATTACTGATTTATGGTATAGAGTTGGGACAAGACTTTGCTTGAATTCCTTTCTTATTAATTGTTTATTACAGTCATTATACTCTTCCACATGATCAAAAGTCAACTTCACTCTGCTTGTTTAAAGCTATACTTTGGGTTTACTCAGATAACCTCAGGCATGAGAAAGCTGAGCGATATATTGCCTGCACTGTAACTTGGAAACCTGTAGATCAGGGTCTCATTCTGAACTATTCGCTACCCCTAGTTCAAAGATCAGATACTTTGCCTGTTTTTCAAGATTTCAGTGATTTATTTTGGTAAGAGATCTGTTACTTAAACCACAACTGGGGCAGATTCATATCCATGTCAATGAAGCTTAAGTTTGGCAAAATCCTTATGTTGCATTACATTTCTCATATTGTGTATTGTGAAGAATGTGTTTTTTTTTTTTTAAGTTAGCATTCTTTTGAATGCCATTATATAAAAGATAGTCCAGCACCACATTATTTTTTTCCCTATTCTATGGATGGGAAAATGAATACATGAGTATGATATGGTTAGGTGGCTTGCTCAGCTCTCATGTCTCATGACTGAGACGTAACTGAAACTTGAAGAAAACTACAGCTTTCTATGATACCACCTGCGAGCACTGTGCTGATTCATTCTTGCTGCTGTCCCTGACCTGCCCTTTTCTGAACCTTTTGCTGGTTTATATTTTCTAGCTCCATTGAATCTAAAGCACAAACTTCACCTTTCTCTTGTAGAAAGCATTTCTCCAACCTTTGACTTTGCTCTTTCATTGGCTTACCACACGTTCCCTTTCCTGCTGGGCAGGCATTTTGTGTCACAGGATGCTGAGCACAAGGAGATATAACACATTCAGACTATAACCTATTAGCCTTTGATTCTTTGGGAAATAAAAATACAAGTAACCTTTGTAGCTGGTATAGTAAGAATGACACAGGGTTAAGCTGGGATCTTAGTGGCCCAACTTAACAGTTTAGCCCTGGGAAGCTGAGTTTGTGCCTTGATTGAGAGGAGTAGGCACTAATAGGGCTGAAGCGCTTGCACAAGGAAGGCTGGGAAAGCTGCCCTGGTGTAAGGGTCCTCAGCAGAGCTTCTACCTAAACAATAACCTGACAGTTTCTGAATAACCTCTACATGTGAGTTACACTGTGAGGGCATGTTAAGTACAAAGCATATGAGAAGTCAAGTTGAGGAGAGAAGCCACACATGTGAAAACTATCAAAAACGAGTGCCAGGTGAATGGTACAGAGAGCCAGAGCAACGGGCGCAGGAAGGGGAGATGCTTGTGTGCTGGAGTAGCTAGAGAAAAGCCACATCAAGGTGGAGACCTAAGCCAGGACTTGGAATGGACGTGGGTGTTAGCTGTCGGAGGAGTGAAGATGGAAGGACTGCAGAGGTCAGTGAGTAGAAGAGCCTGGCTGAAGCAGAAGCTCTAGATTGCTGGAGGGCCTTGGATGGGCCTCAACATTGGGGACTGTGGGCGGATGAAGAAAGTTTTAAAGAAAAGCCAGGTTTTAATAAGGCTAATTTGATGGCAGCGTTGAAAGAGCCTAGGGGCAGGGTGAGAAGTCAGGCATGAATGGTTCTCATGCTTACTGATTTCACAAACTGGAAAAAAAAATCAAGGATCAATATTGGTTTTAAGTTAAAAAAAAAAACTACCAACATTTCATAAAGAAAGGCCATTTAAACATAATACATTATATCAAAGGATATTATTTCAGGATGATGGACAGTTCTTCAAAAGGAAAGTCCTTTAAAAGGATTAACTAAAGCTTCATGAAAAAATCCTCCACACTCTCATTATTTATTATGTTTTCACTTTACTGTGGACCACTGAATACATTTTTTGCAGATTAGTACCTTTGTCAATGGACATAGAAACAAAATGAATGAGAGATGAAAGTTAATTGGGCACTCTGGATAAGGGAGTGAGAGAAAAGTAGTCAATGATTTTCAGTTACTTTCAGAAATGTCAGTCTAACCCTTCTTTACCTCAACAAAAAGTGGAAAAACAATGCACCAGCAAATGCCCAACTGTCCTCTGAAGTACTCTGACCTAGGTACTTAAAGAGGCCTTTCCATCAAATGTGTGCCTCTGGACATACTCTCTGCCTATGTGTGGCTTTGTGGCTCAATTTACTGCTGCTTGGCCTTGGTGGTGAACTGGCCCTGCCCGGCTTGTATATTTGAGATGTAGTTTTCTTTTATTAGCTTTCTGAATTTACATTGCAGTAGGCTCTAGGGAATTTGAATAGAACATCAACTTTATGCTCTTTACTCCATGCATCTGCTCGTAGCCTCATGGCTTCAAATTCATAACACAGCACATTCCTTTCTGCTCCTGACTGACCCCTCTTCACAAAGGACTCTCGCTGGAAAAGACAAACTCCCTCAGGCTTTTAAATGACCTCTTGCTCTGTCACTGATGGGATGCCTTTATTTGATATTTATCTATTTGTTCATCTTTAATTTTTACTGCATTTTTGCCTAGACTTGCTGTTTTAGTCTTTGAGGTTTATTTTTAAGTCCCTTTTTACATTTCTTAAGTAGGGGGCATATCGACAAATGCCCGAGTCACAACCTCAGTCCTTCTCAGTTGAAAATGCTGTATTCATCCTGACATGCAAATTTCTCTTTCTCCCCCTTACAGAAATCATTTCCCCCTCCTAATGTCTCTCATATTTATCTTCCTATTCCCACAGCTGTCCTGGACTTTAAAAACTGGTCTTTCTGCCTCTCTCCATAGTCGCTGATGCCAAGTTCATCTTCTGAAACACCATTACTATCATACTTCTCTGCTTGAAAATCTTTAGTGGATCCTTAACTGAGAGAAAAATCGACTGACTTAGACTGTTACCAACTCAATGTCAATAGACTATTGATATTGCAAGTTTATTCAAATGGAAACAATTTGCAGTTCTCAAAAACTTTCTTTAAGACTTGATAGCAGGATTATGTATTGTCTTCAGTGCTTCCCATAAAATGGATTTAATCAGATATTATGTTTTAAAAATTTTCTGCTTTTGAGAAAATGTATGTAAATCTGAGCCAGCCTTTAGAGAAGTATGTAAAACCAGAATAGAGAAACGATTGTAACTCTGGAGAGGTGGAGACTATTTTGAGGCGTGGTGTGATCTTTGCCCCTTGAACAGACTGTCAGTCTATAATTCAGCCTGACCACGGAATTAGTCTGTCTCAAAGATGAGACACATTTACATAATGTACTCATATAATGTTGGCAGTGCCCCTCGTGCAAACCTCTATTCTTTTCACCTATAGGAGGGTGAATGAGAGCTAGCCAGATGTATATTTTATCCCTCTAACTGGCTTCTCAAATTAAATCGAAGCCTGTCTTGAGGAGGCAAGACAGCAGTAGAGTTTGGTTTAGGGATGTTCGGGAGGCCTCTGGATGGGATAAATGTTTAAGTTCAGTCATGACTGGCTCTTGTCTTCCTCAAAATAAGCCCCCTCTGAGAGTTGTTTAGTGGGGGTACATATTTTGCCTTCAGGTTTGAATCACTGTAGGAACTCCAAAAGACTTACCTATCCTGCCTTTGTCCCACTATCCTTTTTATACAAAGGGAGAATCTTTTCTTCCCTCTGTCAGAGTTCCTTAGGTTCATGTTTCCTTTTGTAGTTTAACTGCTATTTAAATATATATATATGGAATCTATACATATATTCTCTCTCTCTCTCTCTCTCTCTCTATATATATATATATATATATATACACATACACATATATATATTTATTTATATAGGATAAAGTTAAAGAAATACATGCTTGCCAATGGGGGTTTAGTTGACTGTTGTCTGAGAATGCCACACTGTTGTTTGATCATTTATAAGTTGGGCCTTATGGCATGGAGGGAGAGAGCAGATAATAAACCCATCAGCTGCTCAGTCATTAGAAGCAGAGCCAAGGGCTTAGTCTTCAGGCTGCCTGCCTTCTAGGCTCAGATTCTTTCCATTTCACTTCCCATCACACCAGGCACTGACTTGATGCACTAGAAGATCCAGGAATGGGGTGCAGGGCAGGTGTCTGAGGAAGGCAGACTTCTCCATCTGATATCTAGGATGAGAAGGCGAGTAACTATGCTAGAGTGAAGGAGGAAATGGGGATATTTGAGCAAATTTTACAGGTCTGACATCTAGAGAAGAAGCTTTATTGGTTGCTAAGATTGCTTCTGGCATTTGGATTCTAGTCTTCTGTGACTTTCTTTAGATAATTCTCTGATTATTTGCAGCCACAAGCACTGCTAGGATGTGGCCAGAAGAACAGCCAGGCCCCTATAGTTGACTCTTCCTGCACTGGGAGCACACTGTAGTCAGCAGGCATTTCTGCTCTGTTCCTCTCCTCTCTTGCTCTGGTTCTCACCTTACTCGGGGAGTAGGCACTGCCTGTGCGCCGGAACTGGTTTTCCTGCCACAAAAAGTTACATGTGATGCCAAGGACGTTTACTCCCAGCCTTATGATGGCCCTTGTATGCCTGCGTGTGTGTGTATGTGAATGTTTGTAGTTTTAAACCCAACTAACCAACCATTTAACGCTCCCCTCCTCCCCTTCTGTCTACCTCAGAACATCAAATATTTAATAAGTTGAGACAAGAAAATAATTCTAAAATTATCAGTAAAATAAGGGTAACTAAAAACGAGCAATTGTCTTAAAACATTCTGGTTACTAGCATCAATAATTTAAACCCCTATGGATATTATTATTGGCTGGCATGAATAATGACAAACTTTTTACTCTTAAGTAGTATCTGATTCCAAGACAACTTTTTTTTTTTTTAATTGTAGTCTCATTTTTTTGGAGAAGAATCATACATTTGGAAATTGGAAAGCTCACAGACGTATCAATGTAGTTGGGAAACCGAAGGAACTAAAATTTAGTTTGATAAACTTTTTTTTTCTTTCTTTCTGTACTCTGATTCAAAATTTAGGAAGAGCATAGTAACACAGGATTTCTTTCATCACTTAAATTTTAAAATGCCCTTTTCAGATAGGTCTATACCAAATCATTTAGGATTTTAGGAAGGTCTGTCTGGTAGTGGTGTAGTATAGATTAGAAGGGGGAAGAGACATAATCCAGAAGTGAGCTATACACAAAGAGCTGGAATTAGAGGAGTAGCAACAGGGATGGAAAAGATAGGGCATGTCTAAGAGGATGATAATGGAGGGGAATGAAGGAAGGGAAGAAGGAAGGAGGACTCCTAGGCTTGATGCCTAGATGCTAGATGGTTGCTCTATTGGCGTAAATGGGGGTGGTATAGGGAGCTAGTTTGGCTTAATCAACATATCCCAACTTAATGTTTTAAATTTAAAGTGATGATGGGATACCTAAGCAGAGAATGTTTCTGTCAACTTCTTGTATCACCAGAGGAAGATAGTCTAATACTTATGATATAGTCTGGCATATAGGGATCTTCTATCGTTATTCTCTGCTTTCATGTTGGTGTTTTGAACTGTGAGATGGCATAGGAATTAAGATTTAACTTTCCCACAATATTCTTTAACATGTCCATCTGTTTAAGTGTGCTCACTGGTATGATGCTCCCAGATTCCTATCTGGCTCTGTCCTTTTCTGCCTGCCTGCCTGCATTCTTCCCTCCCTCTTACCTGTCTTCCTCTCTAACTTCTTTTGACCATATGTGAAAACCTTCTTTGCTAACAACTCTATCTAAAGCCACAGCTGATCCAAAAATTGCTCTTCAATTTAAGGAGAGTGATTACTCCTACCCCTTCCTCCAGATTTGAAAATAATCATATTTCGGGGGGAAACGTTAATAATCTTCTGACTTTATTCTAATATCTAATTTTATTCTTATTTTAAAGAAAAAGAATATGAAGCCTAGAAAGGCTAAATAATTTTCCCAAGTTCACACAGTTACTGAGTTTTTTGTTGTGTTTTAAATGCAAACAATGCTCATGTAAGCTTTGGCCGAGACTGTTCAGGCTACTGTTACTAACTACACTACATAATGTGTCCAGTGAATTCCTGGTGTGGGCAAAGCAGTTTTAAGTTGGCTTCTCGATGTAGTCATGAAAGAGCGCCTTTGTGTCAATCAGTTATCAAGACACTAATATGACCATTATGTGTTCCTTAGCTTTCTGTTCTTCATAAACCATAATCCATATTCTGAGAGTTCGGTTATATTCTAAGCCTCTGAATCACAGTTTATTTCAATTACCTTTCAAGTTTTCCCATATTCCTCTCTGTTAGACTCTGTTAGACCTCTTTAATCCATGAATAAGTAGTTTAGAAGAGGATAATTGCGTGGGTGCACTTAAGACTTCACAGGGGAGGTGGGATCTCAGCGCTATGCCTTCAAATTGCAGTTTTCACCATTTTTTCTTAATTTCTGGTCTTGTTATTATCTGTGCGGCCTATGTGGTTTTCTGGTTCAAAATTGTCCTTTTATTGAAGGAGTATGCAATTTTGTTATTATTTGTTCTAAATAAAATGTTTCATTTTATTCTATGCCCTTTTTACTTCTTTAAAAATTCCTTCTAGTCTTTTTCCAGATTAGTGGAAGAATTTTATTAAAAACAGAAATGTATGTGGCTAAGACAGTCAGCTATTTGACTCTTTATTTGGTAAAAGTAGTACACTGAAGAAAAGATACATTATATTACTAAGGGGTATCCAGTAGCAAATCTAAATGATAGAGTAACATCATTAGGTCCAATTTAAAAACATATAGACTCAGTCCATGAATCCATATTTCATAAAATCAAAACCCAAAACCAAATATAATTTATAATTTTTTTCCTACTGTTTTCACCTTGGTTTGATTTCACATCGTAAAAAAACAAGTAACTAAACAACAAAATTCCTCAATCCTGCCATCTGTTATGGCAATGCTTTTTTCACAATGACAGTTTGTAACATCCTCTTATCTGTCATTGTGGGAAAGTAGGACAGCATTACTGACACTGTCATAACTAAAACATAGAATATTTTGTATGCACATGTTCCATGATATATGTAGCAAAACCAAACTATGTAGCAAAACCAAAACAGAACCTGATTTAAACATCCAATGGTGGACTGACTTAGATAACTAATAGCAGTAATGTGATTTGTTGCACTAAATATTAAAGAATTTACATTTACATATTCTGGAAAGAAACCTGAGGTTTATTTATTTTAACAGTTATCTCATAGACAGCAAATACAGAATGTATGTGATTTCGGTAGCAGGGCTGTCATTAAAAAATTCTCAGAAATCAGGTTCTAGATAGAAAATGTAAAATGCTTTTATCACCAAGGATTTTTTAGTGAATGGAACAATCAACCAACCCCAAATCAAGGGATCATCTGGTAGTCAGTTGACTGCTACCTACATACTACAAAAATTTCAGAGAAAATGAAAAGCAAAAAAGTACATTATCTTACATGAGTTCTGTCTCAAGTGCTAAGAGGCTTTTGATGAGAATAGGGTGAGAATTGCAAGCTGGGGAGGGGGGATTTGCTTAACACCAATTTAAATTTCTTTGCGGCTGCTAGTTTTCATTAGAGGTCTTCCTGAAGCGACAAATTCTGACCTGTGCTTTACTTCATAAAAACAAAAAGGGCAGTAGTCTGCAGTTAAGCTGCTATTTCTTTCTTTCTTTCTTTTTTTTTTTTTCATATATTCCAGATAACATGAGTTTAGGGGAACCGAGAGAAGGGCAGGTCTTTCCTCTGTCATCTCTGGGCTGGTCCCTTTTGTGAACATTGAGCATAGTAACAGTCGCAGATATATGTTTTTCAAGGATCGAATGTAAGAAAAAGTGATCCAGTGCCTCTTTTCTTACATAGCTATTACGACAGCAGGCAAAACTAAGTGATAATGTCCACCTCTGAAATTCATAGGCATTGAGACAACAGTATCTGAGGTAGGACATTTCAGGATTAGTTCTCCTAGCGGTTCCCAAGATCCTGGGTTAGACATCATTATGAGAAGGATCATGTTTAAGTTGCTTAAAAAATCGTTAATTGACTAAGGAAGGTTAACAGGAGTGGGACACATCTTATTTGTTTAGATAACAGGTCTTGTGCAGGTCTTGGAATGCAGACTTGCTGGACTGCTCGTGGCAAGGGAAAATTTTGGTCCCAAGTCAGTCAGAACTCTGCATGCCCTTTTTCTGCTGGATTTATACCATGGGGCCTAAAAATGCACAGAGGACAAACTCATCTTTCTCTTTTTGTCCTCCTCCTTGTATTCTGGCACTTTGCTGTCCTAGGACAGCACGTGATTCAGCCATACACAGACCTACATGCAAGAATATGGCTGTGCAGTGAGTGAGGACAAGAAAGGATTTGGGAGATTTATAAGTAGAAAGTAAGGTGGAAAGATAAAAAAGGAGTAGGATGCTCCTTTGGAAGGAAATTTTATTATTACAAATTGCTATTATTACCACGAACATAATACATAAAATACTAGGTTTGACTGAAATGTTAACAGTTTCTTTTGGAATGAAGCCTGCCAGGAGCCTGTGAGAAGGTGGAGAGAAAATGTAGGAAGGGCTTTTTAATTACTTTCATTTTACTGGCGAGGGCATGGAATTTCAGAGAGGTGTTGTGACTTGCCCAAAGTCATATAACTAGGAGCAAGTGACAAAATAAGGGCAGGAACCCAGGTTTTTAGACTCCAGTGTCTTTTCTAATTTGTGTATGCTGCCTTTCTCAAAAGAGAGCAAATAGAGAACAGAAAGAGAACAGCATCAAAGAATTAATGAAATGTCGGTAATTTGGTACTGAGGTGGATAAGATAGAATTGAAGTGAAAAACAATAGCAGTAGTGGAGAGATTCAGAATTTAAGAAGAGAGACTATTTTGACTGAAATGTCTACTCACAAGTTCTAAGAAAGAAAAAGAATATTTTGCAAAGTGTGAAACATGAAGGAAGAGCAATGGTAGAACTTGGGCAGTTTGGGAGTAAAAGAGAAAATAAAGGAGAACAAACAAAATAATGCAGTGTTCAAGGGGAAATATAGATTGGAAGGCTCTGAGGAACTGGGGATATAGCAGTAAGTAGCAGCAAGTGGACCCTAATGTATTAGCTGTTGTCTTTATTATTAGGCCACAGGACGCTCCAGTCTGTAAATTCATACATTTTTTTTTTTCACTCAAAACCAGATCTACTTTCCTTTTTAAAAATGTGAGTTCATTCATACTCGTAGCTTCAGCTCTCTCAGTGACTTTCGTGCTTACATTTCCAAAATTAGCTTCTCCTAAATTCTACTCTGACATTTTTGACCACTTGCTAGACTATACTGTGGTGACCTCAAATTCATAATTTCCAAATCTGTACTCATCTTTTTCTCTGCCAACCCTGCTTCTTTCTGCATCTCCCATCCACTTAGTCACCTAAGTGAGAAACCAGGGACTCGTCTTAATTCTCTTTCTTTTCCTCACCTTTCTCCTTCAGTCACAAAGTTATATAGTCAATCTCCTAGTATTTACTCTACTCTGTAATCTCAGTGCCCAAACCCTGGTCCAGGCTTTTATTTCATAACTATATTTACTGCTTCCTAACTTTCCCTTTTCACCTTCCCCGTTTCTACCTTAAAGCCATCCTTATATTTTCACCAGATTGACGTGTTACTTCCTTATTTTTTTTGGCATGGGCAGGCTCTGGGAATCGAGCCCGGGTCTCTGCACGGCAGGCAAGAATTCTGCCATTGAGCCACTGTTACTTCCCTTTTAAACTCCTTTAATAGATCCCTGTCTAGCCCAGGTGGAGGATCTGTCTGCACAGTTCAGCAACTGAGCATGTCAGTGCCAGCCCCACTTGATAAGAACCACCAGATCTCTCTCTCATCTCTTCTTTCCCTGCCATGCTTTGCCCCTTAAGTTGCTTTCCTCCAGCCTAGAAAACTCTTTACCTCTTCACACTAACCTTTCATTGTTACCTTCCAAGACTCAGTTTACAAATTATCTCCCCTGGAAAGTTTTTTCACCTCATCCCTGTTCCGAATCCCTCATCTGATTGAGATGATCCTCCTCTGTACCCTCAGAGCACATTGAACAGCTCTCTATTTAAATATTTACCATTCTTATGGTAAATATTTTAATATTTACCATTACCATTATCTGTTTCCTCCAGTGGATTCTAAATATTTTAATATTTACCATTACCATTGTCTGTTTCCTCCAGTGGATTCTGAGCTCCTTGAAAGGAGAGAATGTGTTTTAGAGCCCTAGTGCAAATTCTTTTTGAATGAATGTGTGAATAAATAATGAATGCCAAGAAATTAGTGGATACATAAGAAATTCTTGATGACCAAAGGGCATGGACAAAATCCCCACCTTATAGATGTCTATGATTTTTGAAATAATTTCATAATTTGCCAATCAGTTTGCCTTTGTGATTTAGCACTTAAAGAGTCAATTCTTTTAGGTGGTGTACTTTCTTTTGGAAGCAGGGCCTCGCAGGGGACTGGTGTGTTCCTGGGCCAGTCCCATAAGCTTTCTACGCAGTCTAGCCTGGCCTTGAGTACATTTCTTGTGTTAAGGAGAATGAGGTACACTTTAAAATTTTAGTTTTCAAAAAGATACCATTAAGTTAGTGGGGTCTAAATGAATGTATTTTTAATTAAATATTCACATACAGATAAATACATGAAGATAAACTGTTAGGCATAATTTTTTTTTACTGGCTCTAAATGATCAGTAACCACTCCATAAACTCATTCTGATCTCCCTTCAGGTCTTAAGAGGTTTGAAATTTAGTCATCCTGAATCGTTCTTGGTTTATCTAGGAATTGTCTGATGCATTTAAATACTCAGCCATTTTGTTTCTCCAGATTATAAAATTCTGCAGTCTTTTTTTGGTAACTTCTAACTTCTGTGATAGATTGAATCATGTCCCCCACAGAGACATGTTCCTGTCCTGAACCCTGATCCAGGGGGTGTAAATTCACTTGTAAATAGGATCTTCCAAGAATCTACTCAAATGAGGCCAAAATGAATCAGGGTGGGCCTTAATCTGTTAAGACTGGAGTCCTTACAAGCAAAGGAAATTTGGACATGGAAGTGGACATGTAGAAAGAGACAGAGTTCCATGTGGTGGAGGCAGAGACTGATTGCCAGCAAGCCCTCACAAGGACAGTAACGATTTCAGAGAAGCATGGCCTGCTGATACCTTGATTTTGGACTTCTAGCCTCTCAACTGTAGGCCAAGAAATTCCTGTTGTTTAAGTCAACCAGTCTGTGGTATTTGTCATAGCAGCCCTGACAAACTAAGACACTGACTTAACTTAAAAACATCATCTATAAGTAAAGTCCTTTCTTCAAATTCAGGGAAGGTTTATCATTGTCTTTAATAAAACTTTGTTCCTTCTTTCCCCTTCTAGCTGTTGTATGACCTATACTCATTACTTAAATTTATTAACTACTTCCTTTAACAAAACCAAAAGTTTTTCATTACAGGATAAGGAAAAATTGGGCGGGCAATGGTAGTTCAGTGGCAGGATTCTCACCTGCCATGCTAGAGACCCAGGTTCGATTCCTGGAGCCTGCCCATGCCAAAAAACAAACAAAAAAACAAAAAAAAACCCCCCAAATCTGTCTATCTATCTATCTATCTCAGACTTAGATGCTTAATATACATTTAAAGGGGGAAAAACTAATTTTCAGTCAGAGATACAAAGTGGTGTATTTATTTACATCAACATTTCTCAGAAGTTTTGCGGGTCTCGCTTTAAGAAGCAGATTCCTTATGCTTTGGAATGAGTTTGGGGACTAGGAAATCTGTTTTGAAGTGTGTGTGGCTGAGCTGTGGTAGGGGTGAAGTGAGGATTTAGGGACTGTAATCTCTAAACTTTAATTTGAAACATGGGGAAGGAAGGCTTGTGGGGAAGAGGGTAGAGTAGTGAACTCAAGGACTCAATCCTCCCACCAAAACAACTATTAGACAGCAACTGATTGAAACAACTATTTTGAAACCCCATAGGCCTGAAGAACACTGTACAGCATCCAGGGAATCGCGGGAGGAAGAGTGACAAATTATGCTAAAGAATTGTAGGTTGCCTTCTCTGTGCTGCAGCTCCTGGTGCCCACCCTCGTGGGAGGCTGCGGTGGGGTCCAGCCCCTGGCTGGCTGTTGATGACAGAAGGGTTGGCTCTTCCTCCACAGCTGGGGTGGGCATGGCTGGTCACTGATTGACTTTGGATGAGCAAATTTAGACCACTAGGTCCCAGCCCTGAGGGCAGCTAGTTTTCATCAGGCCCTGGAAGAGGGGGCAGCAGCCACTGTTCCAAACTGCCCTGGGCAGGCGATTGAGATTTAAGGATGCAGGGCTTCCTCTGGGCTGCGGGCCACAGTGAGCTGAAGGGCTGCATTTGCGGGCAGGCAGGGAAAGCTCAGCTTTGGGGTGTGGTTGGAAAGGGCTTTGATGCCCTTCCTGATCCCCTCCTTGGGGGCACTTAGGAGCTGGTCTGCACCCCCTTCATGGGTGTCTGGCCCAGTGTTGGCTGGAGGACTGATTTGGGAAAGTCCTCTTCGGGGTGACCCTCCTTCTAGAATTTTCTCTCCAGGCTAAAGCAGCTTGCGACACAAAAGAAATGTGAAAACCTATAGAGGTAGACAGACTAGGCTAAAGGCCTGCCAGCTTCAAATACTTGGGAGAGGGAGGTCTGTCTCCTGGGAAGCAGAGGGGCCAACCAAACTCCTGTAACAGGAGAACTCCAGTACAACTAGTAAGCAAAAAGCCGAGGACAACACAGAACTGCCCAGAAAGGGGAACCCCGCACACTACTCTCACCTTGGGCAGATCTTCCTGACAGGAGAGCTGAAGCTCAAGAAAATCTTTTATCACCAACTGAGTCTAAAACCAAGAAATAAACATCCCAGGGAGTAAATCCAGAGTGAACATTTTGAAATATTAAAACACAGTGTGCAAAAGACTACACAACAAAGAAACAGGAAGTGATGGCCCATTGGAAGGAAAAGGATAAAAATCCACAGAACTCTGACAAAGATGATGAAAGGAATCCCAGTAATCTTAGCTCCTTCACAGACTGGCCTTCCTGGGATCCAGTTCAGAAGACAAGAGCAGTATCTATGCTAGTAGTTTTGCATTTGTGCCTCAAGACACTCTGAAGCCATTCAAGGATCCTATCTTATAGACAAGGGGCTTTCTCTGGGTTGAAGCGCTCCCCCGGGCTGAGAGGACTGCTGAAATCCCTTCCATTTAGACAGCATAGAAAGGAGCCACGGATCCTAGGCACTCTCTGGAAATAGCCAATTGTCAATCTTCAATTCTGTGACTGTTAACAATCAAAAGTTCTCTTAAACTGGCAGTTAGTGTGTAAATATCTTGCCCTATTATCAAACAATCACTTAAAATGGCTGGTATATATAATTTCGTCTTAGGGTAAGTCATTTCATAATCACTGAATAAGAGAAGTTGATGAAACTCAGAGATATGTGGCTATCAGATCATCTGTCTAATTTAGAGAAAGTTTTGCAATTAGTTTAAAGAGAGAATTTGGCATTTATTCATTCAGGAACTACTATGGAGAAGTTTATCATCTAGAACTTGCTAAATGGAAACACACTGCCAGAGTTAAAATAGCCTATGCAATTATCAACACATTCCAAAGACACAGGTGATATACTGAGACTGAGAAAATCTGACCAATCTGTTTTTATGTTTTCTGGTATTTTTCTAATATGTCAAATAACATGATTTCCCCATTTCTTTTTCTCTCTTAAAAAATGGATGAAACTAATTATTTTTTAAAACTCGGCTTCAGAAGAGATAAATTGGTTTAAATCAAGTTTTGACCCTAAATAGTGTTCAAGTGACAGTGTTCAGGTTAATGCTTGAAATGTACAGTCTCCACTTTATTCAACTGTGTACACAGTTCTTACTCATATCCCTGGAAATACATATTATGGTTAAAAATTTAAAGCAAAATTATTAAACAATTAAAGTAGCAAAGTGGAAATCAACCTTAGCATTTTCCCATGATATTAAGTGATCTGATAAAACCTCTTACAAATCATTCTTAATTTCTTAAATATTTTCTTTCATAAAGAAAAAGTGAAATAAAGCAAGGGGAGGGGGTTGTTGAGCACCTTTTTTTTGTTTTTATGTTTGCATTTATAAAATGGGCTAGTTTTTTATGCAGTTTTTGACAGAAACAACAATGAAATAATGTTTCAACATTTGGACTTCTAGGGTTGTTGTATGCGATGCTTATCAAAGGAAAAGTTATCCTCTCAGTTTTGTCCTATGAAAGATACCTCTATACTTTTCCTATCATCAGAAGCTGTTAGAGTGATACATACAGGAGGAGAACATTACACGGTACAGATGCTAGGATACTTCGGTGTGGTTCAGTATCAACAGGAATGGATGTATTTTTTTCTAATTTGAAATAATTATCATGAAATTCCCTGCATTTTCTCTGTTCATTGCAAGCTATTTTGAATTTGAAATTGTCTTAGGGGTGGCACAGGTACTACTATTTACATTGCCTATCTTTCCTCCTCTGAGATCCACTCTCTGATACTCTGCCAGGGGTGTCGAGGGTTTGCAAGGGTGTGGGGTTAAGTTCATTATAAATAAGTGGTTCAGAAGCTCATTCTGAAATTACTAAGCTAGATGAGGGACAATAAAGCACCTAAATGAGAAACTAGAGACCCATATAGACCTACATAAGTGTGTAAAAGCTGAAACTCATTTACTTGCTCTGTGACTCGGAATATAACTCACAAAAGATGACAGTGAGTTCCACAAATAGAGTTCCAGGTATTCAAAGTCCCAGGACAAAGAAACTGCCACGAACCAGGTGGTGTGCATATCAGCCAGAATTCATAGCTTTTTTTCATGTTGTCTTCCTTAACCAGGCAGAAGAACCTCTAGATATGCTCAGAAAGTTTGTATTTTGTGTGAGTAAGCAAGCAGAGGAGTATGAAATACCATTTACTATTAAATAATATATTCTGCTGCCCAGTTCAATACACTGGATTTGATTTTCTGTGCATTCAACTATAAAAAGTGTGGTTTCGTTTTGGGTTTTAAAATAAGTATTTTTAGCAGGTGTGATCTTTTTGGTTTCCCTAGAATGTCTTTAGCTAAGGAATTATAATGTGCAGAAACTGCTCGCAAATGGCATAAGAGCAGCACAGCAGAGAACCTATTGCTAAGTGAAGGGAGAAACTAGGTTGATCACATGTCACCACCCAGGAGGACCCCATTAGCTAGCTAGACAGCCCATCCACTGCCCAATAGGTCAGTGGGAGAGGAGGTCAAAGACAAGATGCCTAGCTAATTACTCAATGAGTAATAGGCACTTCCTCAGTTCATGAAGCATATTAGTCTAAGTCAGTGATTTTAAAGTCGAATTATAAACCACTTGATGACCACTGTAATCTTGCTGTCATGCCATCCGGTAGCATGTCTGAGAATACTGGCCACCTCTCTAATGAATCACAATAGGGACGTAATAGTTACAAGTAACATGGAGAGAAACTGATGTCAAGAAGAAAAAAATCGGTGTACGGGTAGTAAGTACAGTGATAGAATTCTCGCCTGCCATGCGGAGAGCTGGGTTCAGTACCTGGGTTTGATTCCTGGCCCATGCATCCCCCTAAACAACAACAACAAAATGTGAACAAAATTCCCTATGATACACATACCACATCTGCCTCTGCGTGTGTATGTATAGATATAGATATATGGAGGGAGAGATGAACACATTTTGGCAGTGGTTCTCATGCTTCAGAAACCACTGTGTATCCCTACAGCGTCTGCCTGACCACTCTATTGGTGAATCAGCTTTTCTTTTCCTCTAATCCTTTCTGATACTATGTACAACAACAATATACTTTAAACTGCACTTGCAAGGGAAATGTTTTTTGTCTTAGCTCCTTTTTGGGGGAGGGGGGTGGATAAAATTATGAGTACATGAAAAAATACCGAGAGTTTCTGCTTGTTGTATTCTGACTTGGGAATGTAATTCAAAGTGAAGGTCCCACAAGAGGCACCAGGGGACTCTGAATCCCTGTGTGACTTCCCTTGTTTTTGTAGTCACTGGTGGCAGACTCCTAGAATATTAGTGCATGCCTAATTTAGACTATAAAGGTACTTGTAGTTTCATAAAGAAGGGATTTGAGAAGTTTGACAATGGCTACAGTTTTACCAAATCTACAAAGGGATTGTTTGGGTGAAAAAAAATCCTATCTGAAAAATGCCCACCTACTGTGATACTGGTTCCATGATGCAAGCTGTGCAATCATCTTTCTGGGCATAAATACCTTTCAAAGAGAAATTAAACTTTTCTGCAAATTTTCTAGCTGGCCTAGTGTCTAAAAAGCTTTGAGAAAGTGTATTTTCATTTTTTCGAATGGAAACACATGGAAGAAGACCTGGAATCAATAAATTTGCCTACTGATAAAATTACAATTGCCCTAGTTCTATCAAAGAAAATTAAAAAGAAAATCAGCCCAAGCTACTTACCTATGTATTTTAATTTTGTTACTATTTTTTTTTTTTTAGTACAAACTTTTCTATTAGCCTGTCACAGTACTACTGTGAGTACAGGATGAAATGTGAAAGTATTTTATAAAATGCAAACTATTTAATTATCTTTGTGGTCCCCACAACTCCTGGAATGTTGCAATGCATATAGAATTCTTCCAATAGCTATCTATTAGGTAAAGGCATATAAAAATAAACCAAAGATGTAGACAGGTGAATAGGTATAGAGCCTAATAAAACCTATATAGTTGGCTCTTGCTAAGGCCCCAATCAAAGAGTACTATAAAAATGCTCACTCGCTTTCTGAGATAGTTTGAACCTCTCTGTACCAATAGGTAATGCTAAAACTGTTAACATGCCCATTTTGTTACTGATTTTTCAATATATTTCTGCAATTTTACATTTGCTCACTGTTTCTGCTTCAGAAAATAAGGACTTCCTCAATTGATCTTGCTATTCAAACAATTAAACCACAAAATGTTACTTCATATTGGTATCATTTCACAAGGTTGACTTGCCAACAACTTGTACCTGCGCTACTGTGCTGACTCTTGACTAAGCTTGAAATTTTTGGAGGTTATTTGTTCACTAGAGAAATGTGCTTGTGCACTATCATTTGAAAAAAGTCATCCTCTCAAATTAACAATCCCACACCACCTCCAATGATGGACCATATCCCTTCCTGTAACTTTCCAAACTTGATGAAATTTCATTTGTGGGTTATAAGTAAACCACTGTTTAACTGTTGCAAGATGTTCATGTGTCAGCTGTGACCTGCACAGATGAACTTCTGTTAGGTGTTAATTCCCAGGTACAAATAAGGACATGTTAAAAAGTGGCCCACAGAGCAGGGCTTGGGTCCTAGACTGTGCTAAAACTTATTTCTTTATTTTTTCCCCTGCTTTCAACTAAACTGAAACCCCACCAACGCCATCATCATTTGCTGAAGATCTTATAATCAGAACAGCTCTCCTGCCCAGTCTCATCTGATGGTAGCACTTTTTCTATGCTCCTTTTCTCCTCTTTGGCAATATAGCCTGCTATCACTTTGAAAACAGTGCAAAGATGTGCTTTCCATTAACTTCCAATTTATTTCTTTCCTATTGTGATCCTAAAATCAGCAAAAGGCACGTTAAGAACAGAATTTTAATGTACTTCAATTGAAAAGGTTTGTTCCGCTGACAAAAATCATGCTGCTGGGTAACTTTCATTTTATTAAAAAGAATCTGTCAAAAAAAGGAGAAGCAATTCAAGCTACAGGAAACTAAGCTTTATGTTTAAGACCTATTACAGAAAAGTTGTATACGAAAATATATGAATACTGAATTTCTACTGGATTTTATTTCAATTTTAGAGGTGTGCCCCTTTTGTTTCAGCCTATCCTTGCAAAAACACAAAGGAACTCAATATTCATTTCAAGGATTATTTTGTACTTGTCAACATGCCACCTCTGTATGTCTAATTCTCCCTCACTGCCTATGCAGTGTTAGTCAAGTGAAGAAGCAATCAAGTGTAATTTTTACACATGCATTCATTCCAAAGTATACATACCATAAAATATACAATGGCTAATTCACATTTCATTCTTATTGACCTCGCAGAATGTGACCGTTCAAATAGCACACTGCCTGGAACGCTACTCCAGATACTTAGGAGAATTCCCTGGGGCTGGATGAGCCTCATACTATTTCATATGCTTTCAGGTAGTTACCAGTAATTCCTTATTTGCATTTAAATATGAAAGTTCTTTTAAGTACAATTTAGTGTCTCCACTATCTGATAATAAAAATTAAGTCCTTCTATTTGATAAGAATAACATTTATATTACTGACATAATCCAGCAAAGTAAATGGTGACTATTTTAAGGCTTTTCTTTGGTCATTCAGCTTTATCAAACGGGCAAATCCAAACCCAAAGTTGTAGTTCCAGTTGTATCTGGAAAGGTTTGCTGCTAATATTCTGGGTCTGTGTGAAGCAAAATATTAATCCTTGAGCAGATGGAGATTTACCTTGAAGTTAAGCTCTAGGGTTTCTCACTTGCATGGATTTCTTCCAAGGCCCTACCATCTACTCTGTCTCGTAATTTTGTCATCTTTTTGAAAAGAGGGATCCAAAAATTATATAAGCTTCAGGTCCCACAGAACCTGGATCCTTCCTGCCCTTCAGATTATATTCTTAGAGTCACAGTATTTCATAAAGAATTTTGATATACTTACTCAAAAAATGTTGTCCATCCAGTTTCATCGCTTTTAGTGGCTAAAAGACCACTATTGCCATGGTAAGTAAACAAAACTAATTCTAGTCCTTGAGCAGTCATGCTCTTCAAGCATCCATTTGTTCCTATTGTCAGCCAAATCACTTGGTTATCAGGAGACACCACTCGAACAGGCATCCGATTTGGGTCCCGTCTAATCCTAAGGGTATTGCCATTGCTGTCTGTCACAGCAGTGATATCATTATCATTGCTGTAGCTAAAATTGTACAGGTAGTCACCAGTGACTAAACTTACAGTGTATTGGTGAGTGCCATTGACGTCGAAAATATAGAGTTCCTGATCAGTTGGAGAGGCAACTTCATAAACGTTCATAGAGTTAAGTAAAGGCTTATTCTTTGACACAGCCCGAATCCGAATATTTCCTAGATCTGCAATATACAGCGTACCATCTGGAGAAGCAGCTAAGGAAGATGGAGCATTAAGTTTGGCATCTTTGGCATAGCCGTCTCCACTCTGATAGCAATCGCAGTTGGCATCGTTTTTACAGTCACACTCCGAAGGTATTCCAGCAACTAAGGAGATTTCCCCATCTGTCGTGACCTGCCTTATTCGGTTAATTTTCTTTTCATCAGTTTCAGTAATGTACAGGACCCCACTGTAGGACACAGCAATGGCAGTAGCTGATTCCAGCGTCGTCTGAACTGCATGCTTGCCCACAGAGTATTCCACCCCAGGAACCTGACAGTGCATGGGCCGTCCAGCAGCAATGCGAACTTGACGATTTTCAGTGATCTGTAAAACCACGTTATTATCCAGGACATAAATGGAGTTGTCCATAGGGTTAATGGCTAGGTCAGTGGGCCATTCCAGGCGGACCTTAGTAAAAAGAGAAATGATCTGTTTAGTCAGTTACTGTATTGCAGTAATCAGCAGAAGAGTAAATTAGAACATTCAGTGAAATGAGCTTTAATTTGATAAACTGTTTTTTTTCAATAGCCACAGGAAAAATAAACTTAAAAAGTTTTGAGTGCAGACAAATGTAGAGAATAACATTTTACTTAAAAACTTTTTGAAAGCTATGTGAGTTATACCCGAACAGCAAAAGATTTTCTAAGGAATCAGTTAATAGCTCACAATGAAACAGGAACACATATGCTCTTGTTTTGCCTCCTTATAATCGTAATAACCAACAAATGTCAGGGCTTTTCTAGGTTATGTTATGATTACATGAACTCTTTTGTATTATCAGTCGGGCCAATAGCAAAGTCCCTAGTTCTAAATATGAGTCCCTTGGGAATAATCATAATGGTTTCTCTCATTTAAAGAGTTCATGCAATCACAAGATTAGAGATTCAAGTTTTTTTGTTCTTTTTGGAATCTCTGCATGCTGCTACTTGTATTTTTTCACAATACGTAGCATTTTTTAGTGATAAATATTCTGTATCTCACTGAATTCATCAGAATTACAGAAGAAAATAACCTTTAATTAACTCCCTGATATACATTTAAATGGAATAGCTTTATCACAAACATTGCCACATGTGATATGTGCAGGTTAATATAGTGCCATCATAGTCTACTGACATAGTAATTGAAGTCACTTATCAGAAAAACAATTCAGCTTAGTATTTTAACTACCTGGCCGATGTGCATGCTAGTGTCACAAGTTAAAGGTCTGGCTGAAGTCAGATCATTTGAGCCCAGGAGAGTTGATATGATTCCATTCTGATCTACTTTTCTGATCATGGTCCCATCAACAAAGTAGATTAGTCCATTTTTATCAACAGCCATTCCTTTATCCAAGAGAAGTATGTGTTACTAATATTTCAAAAACAATTAATTTTGATTAAACTCTAGATCAATCAATGAACTCAACATTTACAGTGATAACATAGGCAATAGGTAGCAGGTAGGACTGCGGACTGCAAATACATTAGGAAAAAACCCAACATAGGCAGTTATAGTCCAAAGATATATAAAACATAAGAAAGGAGTAATCCAAATGTTTAAGAATCTCCAGCGAGTGTAGGAGTCATGTAGGTAATACCTGTATGTTTCAAATATAAAATGATAATGTCTATATGTTATTGTGCATACATTATAGAAACAGATAAACTTCTGTTAACGTGAACTGATAGGAAAGATATTCTTCTAACAAAAATAGATCTATGCCAAGGCTAGTGTTTTGTTGACCATGTTTCAATGAAGTTTGCTATTATGAATAATTCAGCACAACAAATACTTTTTTTCCAGCCCTTGTCACATATAATAGTCACTGGCAATAAAGACAAAAAATAAAGCTAACAAGCCAAACAAAATTGTAATGAACGGCAAAATAGGAGTCAGTCCTGACGGAAAGGCAAGGAGTCGGTCCTGACTGGCTTAAACGCTAGAAACCTTTATCACATAGAATTTCCGCCCTTGTTACCTCGAGAAATTCCTCACAGCAAGCTTTTTTTCCCATGGCATAGAGACAAAAGTTTAACAGCTCCAAACTGGGTGAGGGTTGCTTAGTGATGGTTTTTAAAGAGGTCTGGGACTCATTCATGACAAAGAAATCCCAGGACAATGAAAGAATTTGGATGCTTCCTTGAAGTTTAACAGAATGTGACCTGAATAATACAAAGTAGTTACTTTAATCTTTGGAAAGTTGAAAAAAAAATGGTATGATAATAAAAAGTGCCAAGAACCTAAAATTTATTGTAAAATCAACTTAGAATTCTAGTGGTTTCATGCTAAATGGCTTTCAAAAACAAAAGATTTGAAACAGCTTTCCAGAACACAGTTGAAAGTAAAATGTTTGACTCAGCATTAAACATGATCACACAGTAACTAGATTTTCTACTTTTTTTTTTGTTTGTTTTATAAAAAGGAATCTTCAAATTGATAAATGCCAGTACCTTTGGGACTCATGAGTGTCGCTTCCACAGCCTTCCCTCCATCCCCACATCTGGCTTCATCAAAAGGAAGGCACTGCTCTCCTGTCCCTGCAACGACTTCAGCATTTTTAGTCAAGTCTTTTGCACCCGTAAGTGATTTTGGGCGATAAATTCTGCGGGTGTTTGTGTCAGAAACATACAAATCTCCTGTGACTGGATCAGTTGCAAGGTAGTATCTATGAGCTGGGTTGCTGCTGTAAAAAAGGATCACACATAAACATCATAAGAGAGTTATTTCTAATACACAGAGAAAATTTAGAAGCAAAATATAACAGACAATAAGGTACTGATTATAAATTGAAATCCATTATTAAAAGGTTAGAAAATGAACAGCGTATTTAGTAATGACTTAAAAGAATATGATCACATGTAGCAATCTGTGATATTTCTGTTTTCCTTCCTTGCCTAATGCTAAGGATTTCTACAATTTATTAACAGCCATCTTAAAAATAACTGACTTTTATAAGGCAGTATGCTTGTAGCCTAATACTAGGAAGTAAGTCTCTAAATTTGTTTGGCTCAGTGCAAAGCCATTAATCATGTGCCTTTGAGAGGCAGACAAAGTTCATTCCAGGGGGAGGGAGTCTATCAAACTCTCAAGTGAACTATAACATGCTACTGATTTCTCTTGAAAGTCATCATAGGGAATTATCCTTTTCCCCCGTGCTACAAAAGCAAGTCAAACCAAACATCTGCCCCAGGAAAAATGTAGCGTTGTCTGTCTTGTTTGCTCTATCATAGTCTAGGAAATACTCGGATGCTGTTATAATATTTGTACTGTGCAACAATGTTAAATACTAAAATGAGGTCATCCAGTTGTAGGAGGCAGTCTCAGTTGGTGGCCTAATGGAATGAGTCAGAGTGCTTGATTGAGTCAGTTTTATTTTTAAAGTTTGTAAATTGAGCTCTAAAACCTGTCTATGAATTTGGTGATATATATGCATTTGTTCACAAAATGCACTGCCTCAATTTTATAAACATTAAGTTGTATAAAACATTTTATGTGCCACTACCTTTAAAAAATAAGGCCAACATTATCACAGAGTAGAAAAATTATGACCTATAGCTGGAATTTAAACGTTAATCTCCTTCAAACCCACACACCACCACATTCTTAAGAATTAATGTAACTTTGTGCCATGTGCATTATTGCCTTAAGACTGAAAAAATCTGAAAAGAGTATGGATGATTTGGTGTCCTGACAAAGATGTCAACTGGTAAGAATCCCACAGATTTCACGTATTTTTTTTTTATGAGAAACTTGATATTAGTGATTCATTTTCATTTTCTTTCACCTTATTGACTCTATATACATACACACACCCTATTATATGCTTATTTTCCATCTATTTAAGATGAGAACATCTAAAATATATACTATAAACCTAACTCTGCATGAAAATATTTATTCTAGTATGGTGTAGTAGTTGTCTCATTACTAGTTAGGGTCCACTGAAACAATTCTCCCTATGTAATGCCCTTCTTTTAAGTGGTGAGTATATGTACTCCTTTGTCTCTGTAGAAGAGTCTGTTCTTGAAATGACAGGTTACAGGTTTTCCACTAGTAGTTCTCACATTGGTAGAGGGGGGATAGCATAGCATGGGTATGCACCGGGTCTGCAGAGACCTTTTGGGGCTCTAAAGAGCTCCATGGGTGTGATATTGGAATACAAAGAAATTCCACAGAGGCCTGAATACCTTCCGTGTCTGGGTTCTCCCCTGCAGTCTTTTTTTAGTTACTGTCTTATTTTTATTTATTTATTTTTTTAATAATTAAAAAAAATTAACAAACAAAACATTAAGATATTCCATTCTACATATACAATCAGTAATTCTTAATATCATCACATAGTGGCATATACATCATTTCGTAAAACATTTGCATCGATTTAGAAAAAGAAATAAAAAAGACAACAGAAAAAGAAATAAAACGATAATAGAGAAAAAAAAGATTATACATACCATACCCCTTACCCCTCGCTTTCATTTACCACTAGCATTTCAAACTAAATTTATTTTAACATTTGTTCCCCCTATTATTTATTTTTATTCCATATGTTCTACTCTTCTGTTGATATAGTAGCTAAAAGGAGCATAAGACACAAGGTTTTCACATTCACAGAGTCTCATTGTGAAAGCTATATCATTGTTCAATCATCATCAAGAAACATGGCTACTGGAACACAGCTCTACATT
>PVIY010022875.1:0-40151 GCA_004026745.1 Myrmecophaga tridactyla | reverse complement strand
CCATGTGCCTTTCCAGCCGAGAGAGAAGCCCTGACTGTGTTCACCATGTGCCTTCTCACTTGAGAGAGAAACCCTGAACTTCATCAGCCTTCTTGAACCAAGGTATTTTTCCCTGGATGCCTTTGATTGGACATTTCTATAGACTTGTTTTAATTGGGACTAAACTAGCAACTTATTAAATTCCCCCTTTAAAAAGCCATTCTGTTTCTGGTATATTGCATTCCGGCAGCTAGCAAACTAGAACAACATATAATGAAATATTATTTAGCCATAAAAATGAATGATGTTCTGATATATGTTACAACATGGATGAACCTTTAAAACATTATGCTAAGTGAAATAGGCCATGCACAAAAAGGCAAATATTGTATGATTCCACTAGACAGAAATATCTAGGATAAGTAAATTCATAGAGACAGAAAATAGATTACAGGTTACCAGGTGCTGGGGGAAGGAAGGAATGGGTAGTTCTTCTTAATGGATACAGAGTTGATGTTTAGGGTGATGAAAATGTTTTGGTAATGGATGGTGGTGATGGGTTGCCAAAACATTGAGAAAATAATTAATGCATCTGAGTTATATACTTAAAAATGGTTGACATGACAAGTTTTATGTTATATAAATGTTACATCAAAGAATTAAAAACAAAACAAAACAGACAGTTGGGGGAGGATGATGAGGAATGAAAATATAGCTTGATAGTAAACAAGAAAGATAACCAACCAAATACCAGGGAATCCAGAGGCTGAAGGTCAATGGGAAGAAAGCTTTAATTTTTACTAATAATTAATTGCCATTTATTGCTTTTATATGAAATTGCAAGGAAACGATTCTGTTAAAAGATTCAAAAGGAGGATTTTCCTAACTATACAAAATTTTCTTCTGTGACATTTTTCTCAAGTAACTTTTATAAATTTTAAAATTACTACACAATGACTCCAAGAGGAAGTCTTTAAAACAATTGCCCTGTTTATTACTTAAGAAAAAGGCCAAGTGAAAAAGTCATAAGCACAAACTAGTCTCTAATGACCCCACACATTTTTCTGCAGCAGTACACTTTTCTACTCCTTCCTCAGCCCTCCCCAGTTTCTTTGTGCAAGTGTCTGTTTTTGTTTTCTTTTGGACAAGAGCTATTTTCAGGAAAGGATGACGTTTTATCTTTTTAAAATTTAAACAGAGCTGTTGATTATCTAGTCATGTTAAACAATTTAAAAATTAAAGTAATTCCCAAAACAAACTAATAAAGAATCAAAAAATTTTCTGGTGTTTAGTCAGAAAGTTCCAGATAAAGTTAAATGTTTATTGTGCTTCTGACTTATTTTAAAACCATAACAATGGTCTTAATAAATTAAGTCATAAAATCTGTTCTAAAATAAGGTTATAATCCACGGCACTCAGAATGATGTTTAAGCAAAGCCAAGTCACACTTTCCTGGGAAATTGCTTTGAAACTTATTTGGTTGTGGGAGGGAGAAGTGGAGAAAAAGATATTTTTTTCTTGATGGAAGTTCAGCCAACTCTAGATTATCCAGTCTATGAATGGAGTGCTCTTTGTTTCTCCTCTGGTTCCTTCTGCTTCTCCTCCCCCTCCTGCTGCCACCTTTTGGCCATTTTATTGCTCCTAAGCATTTTTCCACCAGAGGGTAGACAGAGACAAGAAGAGATGACACTAAAAAAAGTGTGACTTTTTATCGATAGCTTGAGTGACAATTTGGGAGGGGTATGAAACTAACGACAAACGTTCCTATATAACTTGTGATTTTCAATTGTTTGTGCTCTTTCAATCCTCTATTAGTAATGATGCTCAAGTGTGAGCAAGTGATATGATGGGAATAAACACGAGACATTTATCTTAGGGTATTTGAGATCTGGCTTTCTTGATGTCCTATACTTTCAATACAGAAATGATGACAAAGTTATTTTGTTTAAAATTATATTAAGTCTAAAAGCAAAACTTACAATAATAAAGTAAGTGGAATTGAGTCGTAACATAAATATACCTTAAGTAAAAAGATTACTGTGTATTTTTAGCTATCAAACAGGATGCTATCACTTCTGGCCTAAAGAGAAACAAAAGAATCCTTATCCCCTCCCTTCTATGCACCTCAAGTTTTATTTCTTAGTCACTTTCCCCAAATTAATAAAGCTGTAGTCAGATGATCTGTGTCATCTTCCCTGAGAATAACTTTGGCATTTTCAGAACTTACCTTAAGTCTTTCAAACCACTAGTGATCATTTAATGTTCTAAAGCAGGAGTTGGAAGACTTTTTCTGTAAAGGGTCAAGTAATAAATATTTTAGGCTTTGTGGGCCACACAATCTCTTTCACAATTATTCAGCTCTGCTGTTGTAGTACAAAAGACGCACCCATAGAAAACACACAAAAAAATGGACATGGCTGTGTGCCTAAAGAACTTAATTTATGGATACTTACATTTGAAATTCATATAATTTTTCCATGTATCATGTAACATTACATTTCTTTCTTCTCAACCATTTAAAGATGTAAGAACCATTCTTAGCTTGTAGGCTATACAAAAACAGGCAGGGTGGGCAATGGTGACTAAGGGGCAGAGTTCTCGCCTGCCATGCCGGAGACCCGGGTTCGATTCCCGGAGCCTGCCCATGTCAAACAAACAAACAAAAAAACAGGTGGCAGAAAGATAATGACAAAGGTAAAGATAAATACCAGTACTATTATTTTTTTGATTTGTAACTCCACTTTTTATTTCCAACAGGATCTAAAGGCAAATGCATAAAATATAATGATAAATCAATGGTTTTGGACACTGTGTAAATATGTAATTTGCAACAAGAACTACATGAACATGGGGGGATGGAGGGATATAGGAAAATGGTTTATATATACTATTGAAGTTAGGTTGGTTTCAAAGCAAACAACATCGTTATAGATTGAGGATGCTAAATTTAAGCCCATGGTAACCAAAAGAAAGTATCAGAGAATATGCAAACTCATAGAGACAGAAGGTAGAGTACAGCATCGCTGGCCACCAATCCCAGAACACCAATCTTCAGGAAGAAAGTGTTGCCTTGATGATGTCTTGATATGGACTTTTACGTAACCTCAAAACTGTGAGCTAATAAATTTCCATTGTTTAAGCCAACCCACTGGATGGTATTTGCTTGAGTAGCCCAGGAAATTAAAACAGACACATTTGTCTCATCTTTTTCTCCTCATCCACCAAAACCTTTAACCTGGCATTAGAACCAGAATATGTACATGGTGGGCCCATGCAATGTACATCTCAGCACCTCAAATGTGTTTGTTGACTTAATGATAGTATAGTTTTATATTTTGGGATTATTCTTCATTCAAGAATCATGGTGAATGAATTAATTCACTACTTCACATAAACTTCTGTTATACATTATACTTATACATTATCAGATTACTATAGTACAGATAATAGACTTCAGGGAGGCAAGGGCAGAAGTAAGGAGACTAGTTAGGATGATATTGCAAAAATCAATGCATGATAGCTGTAGAGGTGGAGAGAAGTGGTCAGATTCTAGAAATATTTTGCAGGTGGAGTTGACAGAATTTGCTGATGGGTCAGATGTAGGGATTGGGAAGAAAAGAAGCCAAGGATGATGTCAGAGTTTTTGGGTAAATGGAATTACCATTTACTGAGAAGACTGTCAGAGAAGTGGGTTGGGTAGGGGTAGATATAGATAAGAATTTGGTTTTGACCAGGTTGAGGTACTTATTGGACACAGACGTGGAGATGTATATAGGCAGCTAGCTAAATGTTCTAAAAAATGATCATGGTGATGAATATACAACTACGTGATGATATTGTGAGCCACTGATTGTACACCATGGATGGACTGTATGTGTGTGAGGATTTGTCAACAACAACAACAACAAAATATATATATAATAGGCAGTTAGCTGATATAAAACTGGAGGTTAGAAGACAGTTCCATGCTGGAGGAATGAGTTTGAGACTCACTGACATGTAGGAGGGAATTAAAACCTTGAGATTGGATGAGATCTCTCAAGCAATGATTTGGAGAAGGGTTGAACTCTGGGGTACTCCAACATTTAGAGGTTGGAAAGATAAGAAAAGTTACTGTGAGCCTGAATGGAGGGTTCAAGAGTGACTGGGAAGAGAAGTAAAGACTGAAAACATTGAAAACTCTCCCAAGGAGTTTTGCTTTTGCTATAAAGGGAAGCTGAGGAATGAGATAGTACCTAGCAGGTGAGGTAGTGTTTTTTAAAAAAACAAAACAAAGTGAAAAAAGAGAAATTACAGGGATGTGTATATACTCATAGGAATGATTCAGCAGAGATGTTTAGGAAGCAAAGTCATCAACAGGGAGTGAAGCTATTTGAGATGCAAGAAGTTTAAGGAGAGCAAAAGGAGCAAAGTTATTGTTGAAGGGAACAGGAAAGCAAATGGGCCAGGGAGTACAGGAGGATTGCCAGGCTGCAGAGGTGGGATTACTTAAAGTAAGACTTGTCATTTTGGTTTAGTTTCTATTTTCCTCAAGCCACATTCAGTTCCACAGGTTCAACCATGGTTGTAGTTTTGGAGCTGTATGTACCATAGAAAATCATGTTCTTATATCTAACCCATTCCAGTGGGTGTGAATCTATTGTAAATAGGACCTTTTGAGGAGGCTACTTCAGTTAAGGTATGACCCACCTTATTCAGGATGGGACTTAATCCTATTACTGGCTTCCTTTTAAATAGAATGAATATATATAGAGAGAAAGCTAGGGAAGCAAGAAACTGAAAGCAATGAAACCCAGAAGAGAAGGGAGAGACCAGCAGATACCATCAGGTGCCTTGCCTTGTAGCAGAGGAGCCAAGGATTGCCAGCAGCCGGTCTTCAGGAAGAAAGCACCGCCTTGATGATGACTTGATTTGGACATTTGTTTTGGCCTCAAACTGTAAGCTAATAAATTCCCATTGTTTTAAGCCAACCCATTTCATGGTATCTGCTTTCAGCAGCCCAGGAAACAAAACAATGGAGTAGACAGAGATTTGGATTAGATAAGGTTTTTTTAGGCAAGTATGATAGGGGAGAGAAAGGTAAGGCAGTAGATTATATTTACAAAGGAGTGAGTATAATGATGGATCACAACATCTAGGCTGGTTAGAGTTAAGAAGTGATGATATAAGAAAGAAAATGGGCAATGGAAAGGAGTTAGGATCAACAGATTGTAGGTGATGGGGGGCAGATTGTTGGAGGCAGGAAATTAAAGGGAAGGAGGCTGGAAAGATACGTTGGAAAGTAAGATGCTTGAAACTGTGATCCTAGAGAGGATGGAACTATTGACGAGAAACAAGATGTAAGGCAGGGGTTCTTAAGCATTTTTTTTTTTTTTTTGGTGGTTGCTGTTCTTAGCCACTTTTGAGCCATGAATGCTTTGTCAGTCTAGTGACCTATGGACTTTAGGAATGTTCTATTAATTTTTTTTTTTTTTTTTTGCACGGGCAGGCACCAGGAATTGAACCCGGGTCTCCAGCACGGCAGGTGAGAACTCTGCCTGCTAAGCCACTGTGGCCCACCCTAGGAATGTTCTAAAATGCATAAAATAAAATACATAGTTTTACAGACCAATTATACAGAAATAAAGTTATTTAAATATTTTAAAAACCAAAATAATGAAATAGGAATATAAATGTTTCTTTCTAACATGTTAAAAATAAGATCTAGTGGTAGTCTTGGTAACTACCATGATTTTGAAGTAGTGAGGCCCTAAAAATTACTTTAGATATCTCCAATAACTATAAATGTGATATACAAATACCTATGGTTTCCACAGGTAACAAAGTCATAGATGTGGCTGACATTATTGCATTTTATTGCCTATAGTCATGATTGAATTAAATGGAAACTTTCAGTTAGAAGTTAGTGAAAAGAATATGCAATTTCCCTCTCGATTCTAGGGTATGATCACAAGAGTGAGTGGCTGAGGTACAGTAGAGGACAAGAGCACTGGAGGAGGGGAGGTGAAGGAATTGAGAAGCTGGGGTATCCGAGAAATCACAATATATGGATACTGAAATCTCCAAGAATTCTGAAAGTTAGTCCTAGTGAAAGTGACAGCGAGCTGGGAGCTAAAATCTTGGCTTCTGCTTGAATGAGTGCTGCCTGATTTCGGGAATCCCCTTCAGTCAGGTAGTTATGATTATGGGGAAATTCTTCCCCACTTGAGTTAAACTCTACCGCTCTCATCCCCCCCATATTGCTCCTAGCTCAGTCCTCTAGAACTATTCATGAAGCCAGTCCCTCTGACTTAGAATAGTTCTTGGGCAACTGAAGACAGTTCCAAGCATTTTCTCTTCCAGGCAGAATATTGTCAGGTCTTTCAACCATTCCTTATAAGTCACAGTTTCCAAAATTCTATTATTTCAGTTTGTCTCTGGGATACACTGAGTTGTTGACTTCCCTGGAGTAGCAGAGTCAGTGGCCCAATCTTTTGACTTCCTTTCTGCTGTTCAAATTGCTATGGTAATTAATAAATACTTTATTTGGCCAAAGTGAGGGTGGACACAACACTACTGTTACTGAGCGACAGCAAAACATCTTCAAGTTAGGCAAAATTTTTTTTTTCCTTTTTCACAATCTGCAGCCTACTCTAGCCCCACTAAATTCACAGTGATTAATGTCATGGCAATGGAATTACTGACAAGAATGTTACAGTTAACATTCCTCACACAAGGCAGAAAGATTCTATATTAATGCACCAAAAGAAATACTTACAAGGATATCAGTATTTTCAAAATAATTCCTCCAGTATGGTCTAATTTTCCTCTGTCCACCAATATCCCATACATTCAGTTTAAAACCCTGTGATTGCACACTTTTGATGTTAAAGCCCTGAAAAAGACAGAAGCAAAAACTAAATTTTATTATGCTTTGAGATCACAATTTGGACAAAATTATATTTAACAGCTACGTTGTTTATTAATTCTGAGGCATTCTGCCAGATGTGACACTGGTAAGACTGAAAATGTTTGCTGTGATAGAGAAGAGAAAACGTGTTTGTTATCTACTTCAGTCCACTCAGTTTGTGGAGTCAGTGTTAGGAATATCATGGCTGTTGGCTGCTGTGAAGAGGGTGAGAATACATAAATGCTGAGAAGGACTTAGAAGGAGAGCAGCGCTCATAATCCACACTGACCCTATTCCCTGATGAGTCCTCAGGATGGTAAACAAAAAACCACAAGCTGAATCTAAACACAAGTTCATTCTGATTCCACAGAACAGAACAGATCTTGAGTTTAAAAAGAGGCAAAACCTGCAGATCTAGAGAAATGATCTTTTCAAGAGCAGTGCAAAATAAATTTCCTACAATGAATTAATCAAGAAAAGGTGGGAGCTGAGTTCAGGACATGATGGGGATGTTGGGGTTGTAACTGGAGTATCAGCCCCATGAGGAAGGTGAACTTGCGGGAACAGCATGTTCAAGGCCCAAAGTGGAGTCCTCAGTTACAGGCAGTGAGGGAAACAGAGCAACCAGCCGGGGCTCTTTGGAATTGTTCATTAATAGGCATTTCTGATGCACCCGAAAAGAACGCATTAATTTTCAGGACAGTTATTATTATTATTATTCAAATTAATTTTTAATTTTTTAATTATTTTATTTTTATATATTTTTAAATACCAGAAACATCAAACAAACACAAACATTCTTAACTTTTGATCATTCTGTTCTACATATATAATCAGTAATTCACAACATCATCACACAGTTGCATATTCATCATCATGATCATTTCTTGGAACATTTGCATCTATTTAGAAAAAGAAAAAAAGAAAACAGGAAAAAATTCATACATACCATCCCCTAACCCCTCCCTTTCATTGATCATTAGCATTTCAAACTAAATTTATTTTAACATTTGTTCCCCCTATTATTTATTTTTATTCCATATGTTCTACTCGTCTGTTGACAAGGTAGATAAAAGGAGCATCAGACACAAGGTTTTCACAATCACACAGTCACATTGTGAAAGCTATATCATTATACAATCACCTTCAAGAAACATGGCTACTGGAACATAGCTGTACATTTTCAGGCAGTTTCCTCCAGCCTCTCCATTACATCTTGATTAACAAGGTATATCTATTTAAGGCGTAAGAATAACCTCCAGGATAACCTCTTGACTCTGTTTGGAATCTCTCAGCCACTGACACTTTATTTTGTCAGGACAGTTATTTAAGGTAAAACTTTGAGAAAGATAAGCAGATCAGAACAGGCAGAATTATGAGTTTGGAGTTAACATGGAAAGAAAAAAATTAACAAAATCTTTGGGGTTTGTGGAATACATTTCATGATCAAGAATCAAAAAAAAATTTGCACAAATGGTATCATGAAATCAGGACTTGAAAAATCTAGTAGTAACTTGCTATCATAGAAGTGGTATTTCATCTAGAATAACTGCAGTTAAGTAGAACTGTGGATGTCTCCACAAACATTTGTCTCATCTGTCAGCTTGCCAATACTACTGCCTAGCCTGGAAGGACAAGGCACCATGCAATGGGTATGGGAACCCTGCTACTCAATTTCCACCAAGGATAAAGAGTCCTTAGAGGGTAACTGGGGATGCTGCTGACCACTGCTCCTCTAGAAGCAGTGACCTTTAGAAACTCTAAAGGACAATGGCTTAAGCTTAAATGAAAGGCAGCTTCATTCTGACTCAGTGACAAAACCACTTTTGTGTATCTAAAAATTCTACCCTCAACTACAAGACTAAATGTCAAACCTAGTAACATCCAATCCTTTCTGGAATGAGGCAGGGAATAAATAAGAGTAAATCCTGGAATCTGGTCATATGTATCAACTGCCTTAAAGTTCTGTAAGTCATTAGATCCAATAAACCTACTAGGAAATAATTCAAAGGAAATAATAATAAATAGGTGCAAACATTTAGAGATGTGTATTGCATCAATGTTTACATATTTAACAACATAGAACAGTGTTCCATGATACATTAACTGAAAAAGTTGATGCAAAACAGTATATTCTTTATGAATCATTTTATTTTTATTTAAAAAAAATCCGTCTTTTTAATTAAAAAAAATACCCTTCATATATATATATATATATGCAGAGGGAAAAAAAGACTAAATAGATATATTGCTAAATGTTAACAGTGATTATGTAAGATTGGGCATATTTGATGATTTTTAGTTTAATACTTTTACTTATCTATACTGTCTAAATTTACTATGAAGAACATCTATTGCTTTTTCTAATAAAAATAAAAAATATAATAAAGGTTTGTTTTTAAGGTGTAAATACAGAATATTTGCATAATATAATAGCAGGGTTACCTACAACACATCTAACAAAGCCTGACGATTAGAATTGGAACCTTGGGTTCATTTCCTTGTTCACGGTGTGGAAGTCCTCATTTTAGTGGCACGCTACAGAGATATGGCCTACTGCTAATACTCCACAAAACTAACTCTTCTTTTTCTGGCAGAAATCCTGACACACTAATATGTGTTTTCAGCCCCTGCAGGCTAGGCTACTGTAATTTGTTCCTCCTTGGGCTATACATTAAATTTGTTGAGAAGCTGTAAAATTGCTTATATGATAGGAATTGAAATGACTCTTCTTCAAAGAGTTGTGTATCAGTAAGACTCACAGGCCATAAAGACGCGTACAAGCAACGGCCATTCACATCTGACACCAAGGTCTTGGCACGGTATGGTGACAGAAAATGCTAAATAACCCTGGTTTTGCTAAAACTTCAAATGCTCAAACACTCTTAAACCTATTCAGACCAACGAGGCTATCCCTCGCTTGGCTAAACTTTCTCAGGATCTCCTACAGGGAAAGAGGTCTAAAGAAGCCCCCTAGAATTCTTCCAGTTAGGACCTGTCTTTACCTTTGCATACCATGAGTACCACCATTGCTCTACCCTCTATGTTTTGTTTGTTCAGCCTTTGGAAAGAAGACTTTGATGACTCTGAGTTAAAAAATACAGGTAATTGCTTTTTGGGTTTTTTTTTTTTTTGGTGCATGGTCCAGGAATCAAACCCGGATCTCCTGCATGGAAGGTGAGCATTCTACCACTGAACCACCTGTGCACCCAGGCAATTTTTTTTCTTTTTTTTAAAATTTTACATAGGCACCCTCCGAGAATCGAATTCAGGTCTCTGGCATGGCAGGCAAAAATTCTGCCACTGAGCCACCATTGCCCACCCAGGTAATCGTTTTATATATAAAAAAATTAATACATATTTGTATTTGTTAAGTCTGAAAAATACACACTAAAATATAACAGTGGCTTTTCTCAGAGTACTTTATTTTTTTAATTATTATTTATTTATTTATTTTTAATTTGCATATGGGCAGGAGGCACCAGGGATCGAACTCCAGACCTCCAGCACGGCAGGTCGGAGCTCTGCCTGCTGAGCTACGGCAGCCGCCCTCTCAGAGTACTTTTAAGTATTTTTCTTATGCTCTCTTAATTTTCTATATATACTAATATCATACTTAGGGAAGATAAAGCTATTTAAAAAAATAATACAGGTAATCACTTAGATCTGAGGGAATCAATTGTCTTCATATATTTCTGAAATTTTAGATTATTTCTAGATTGTATAGACTTTTCTTAGAAACAAAACCAGGAAGTGGACAAAAACTCTTTCCCATTTTGTCTTTCACATCGCTATGATCATCTTCCTTTTGTCAAACAAGCATCTGGGACTAAGACAGTGCTCACCTGTGTAGGTGTGATGTGGCTGATGTCTTCAGATGCCAGCTGCTTCAGAAGAGTAGTCTTCCCAGCATTATCCAAGCCCAGGAGAAGGATTCTCACCTCCTGGTCTGGTGCACTTTTCAATTTGCGCAAAATCGAGAGTAAGCCCTTGAATAACCATAAAAAAAAGAGATTTCTTTCGTGGCACTGACTTTGACGTTACTGACATCAGAACTCTCCTCCCCAGTGAAAAAGCTTAGTTATGGATAGCTTGTATTATTACTGGGTATTCTACTGCCATTCATTCCATTCACTTCCTCCTTCCAATTTTTGGTGGAGTACTTTAGTAAATTCAGCAGCTTAATAAATGGCATGGCTTATTCTTGTTTCTCTTGTTAATCCAGTTTAGCAGTCACCCCAGGTCCCCTGGAAGCATGAACAGCTACCCCATCTGTGTCCCTGTAGCCTTTAGATACACTTAGAAGTTGTACACTCATCACATTCAGGTAATAGGTGATTGATTTGTGTATTTTTCTCCTTTACTAGAGTGATGTTTGCTTTTGGTAAGGAGTATAGTTTCTCTGTCTCTCATAATTCCTGGCACTTAGATAGCCCCCTACATACTAGTTGTTGAATTCAGTAAAGGTTACCCATCCAAGTTAATGCAAGAACTTAAGCTTAAGGTGCTATACAAAAAGATACAACAGGGTAGCATAAAATTATAGCAGAGCTCGCTAAGAGTTTAACTATCTTAGTTCATGTTTAAGACTTTGTTCAAAACACCCTATCACCTAACTTTACAAGACTCTTACAGGATAGGTGCATGGTATAAATTTTCTAATTTTTCAGATGAAGGATATGATGAAACAGAGCGGTTAAGGAATTATAAAAGTGACTAACGAAGCAAAAACCATCAAAATTTAACTGGGTATTTAAAAAATATATTTTTACTGATAAAACAATGTTCAAACATATAAACGTTCTTAACATACAAACATTCCATACATGGTATACAATCAGTGGCTTACAATATCATCACATAGTTGTACATTCATCACCAAGATCCTCTTTTTGAACAACTGCATCACTCTAGCCAAAGAAATAAAGAAGGAAAAGGAAAAAACTCATACATACCATACCACCCCCCCATTGAATTTCTCACTAGTATTTCATTCTATTCAATTTATTTTAACCTTTGTTTCCCCTATTATTTGTTTATTTTTTATCCATATTTTTTACTCATTTGTCCATACCCTGGATAAAAGGAACATCAGACACAAGGTTTCCACAATTACACAGTCACAGTGTAAAAGCTATATCATTATACAATCATCTTCAAGAAACAAGGCTGGGCAGTGCAGCGGTGGCTCAGTGACAGAATTCTTGCCTGCCATGCTGGAGACCCAGGTTTGATTTCCAGAGCCTGCCCATGTATAAAATAAAAAAAAAAAAGGAAAGAAACAAGGCTATGGGACACAGCTCTCCAGTTTCAGGTACTTACCTCTAGCCACTCCAATACACCATAAACTAAAAAGAGGATACCTATATAATGCATAAGAATAACCTCCAGGATAACTTCTCGATTTTGAAATCTCTCAGCCACTGAGATTTTATTTTGTCTCATTTCTCTTCCCCCTTTTGTAGCACCCCATCTCATCCCGGGATTTCTGTCCCATGTTACCAGGGAGATTTATACCCCTGGGAGTCATGTCCCATGTAGAGGGGGAGAGCAGTGAGTTCACTTGCCATGTCGGCTTAGAGAGAGAGGCCACATCTGACCTGTTTTGTTGCTCAGATGTGGCCCCTCTCTCTCAGCCAACACAACAAGCAAACTCACTGTCCTCCCCCTCTCTATGTGGGACATGACTCTCAGAGGTGTGGACCTTCCTGGTAACTTGAGACAGAAATCCTAGAATGAGCTGGGACTCAGCATCAAGGGATTGAGAAAACCTTCTTGACCAAGAGGGGGAAGAGTGAAATGAGACAAAATAAAGTGTAAATGGCTGAGAGATTCCAAACACAGTCAAGAGGTTATCCTGAAGGTTATTTTTACACATTAAATAGATACCACCTTTTTAGTTAAGGCGTAACAGAGAGGCTGGAGGGAACTGCCTGAAAATGTGGAGCTGTGTTCTGGTAGCCCTGTTTCTTGAAGATGATTGTATAATGATATAGCTTTCACAATGTGACTGTGTGATTGTGAAAACCTTGTGTCTGATGCTTTTTTTTTTTTTAAATTTATTTATTAATTAGAAAACAATAACAACAAAAACAATAACATATGATCATTCTGTTCTACATATATAATCAGTAATTCTCAATATCATCACATAGTTGCATATTCATCATTTCTTAGGACATTTGCATCAATTCAGAAAAAGAAATAAAAACACAACAGAAAAATAAATAAAACAAAAACAGAAAAAAAAGAATATACATACCATATCCCTTACCCCTTGCTTTCATTGATCACTAGCATTACAAACTAAATTTATTTTAACATTTGTTCCCCCTATTATTTATTTTTATTCCATATGTTCTACTCCTTTGTTGACAAGGTAGATAAAAGGAGCATCAGACACAAGGTTTTTACAATCACACAGTCACATTGTGAAAGCTATATCATTATTCAATCATCCTCAAGAAACATGGCTACTGGAACACAGCTCTACATCTTCAGGCAGTTCCCTCCACCCTCTCCATTACATCTTGAATAACAAGGTGATATCTACTTAATGTGAAAGAATAACCTCCAGGATAACCTCTCGACTCTGGAATCTCTCAGCCATTGCCACTTTGTCTCATTTCCCTCTTCCCCCTTTTGGTCGAGAAGGTTTTCTCAATCCCTTGATGCTAAGTCTCAGCTCATTCTAGGTTTTTTCTCCATCCCTTGATGCTGAGTCTCAACTCATTCTAGGATTTCTGTCCCACGTTGCCAGGAAGGTCCACACTCCTGGAAGTCATGTCCCACGTAGACAGGGGGAGGGTGGTGAGTTTGCTTGTTGTGTTGGCTGGAGAGAGAGGCCATATCTGAGCAACAAAAGAGGCTCTCTTGGGGGTGACTCTTAGGCCTAAATTTTAAGTAGAGTTGACCTATCCTTTTTGGGGTTAAGGTCTGATGCTTCTTTTATCTATCTTATGGATAGATGAGTAAAACATGTGGATTAAAAATAAATAAATAATAGGGGGAACAAATGTTAAAATAAATTTAGAAGATTGAAATGCTAGTGATCAATGAAAGGGAGGGGCAAGGGGGATGGTATGTATGAATTTTTTCTGTTTTCTTTTAATTTCTTTTTCTGAATTGATGCAAATGTTCTAAGAAATGATCAAGATGATGAATATACAACTATGTGATGAAAAAAATTAAAAAATAATTAAAAAAATAAATGTTAACTTAAAATAGGTATCCTAGAATTGGTTCTGGAAGTACAGACTTAATCATTTGAACTATTTGGTGGTTTTGGCAGCAGGATTTAGATAGCCAAATCTGACAACTGTAAGTTTTTGTAAATAAAGTTTTACTGGAATACAAAAAAAAAAAGAGGTTCTCTGGGGGTGACACTTAGGCCTAATTTTAAGTAGGCTTAGCCCATCTTTTGAAGGAATAAGTTTCACAGGGGTGAACCCCAGGATCGAGGGCTTCGCCTATTAATTTGGTTGTCCCCACTGCTTGCAAGAATATATGAAATTCTCCAAATGGGGAAGTTGAATATTTCTTCCTTTCTCCCCAGCCCCCCAGGAAACTTTGCAATACTTCTTTATTCACTACCCAAATCACTCTGGGATATATTGGGGCATCACACTAACCTGGACAAATCAACATGATCTCAAGCCCTATATAAGATTCTATGTACTTACGGTGTTAACTAAACTGACTATACAAGATAAATTAGGAAATGCACTACCCAAAATATAAATTTTGCACCAAATAAACATCTCTCCCTTTAGTCTCACACAGAAGTTTTAAAATATGGATATCATCCTTTACCCAATCTTCTGAGATAAACTTAGTCCTATCCTTCATATCTCTACTTGATGTCTGATCACTTTTTCTACTTTTTAAACAGTTCCTGTGCCGGGTACTGCTGACTTTCATAGCTTCAGAGTTCTAACTCTGAGTCTTAGGTGTCACATAAATACCTGAAGTTTCTAACAGGGTATTTTTGACTAGTAACCTAATATTTTTGTTTCCTGGTTTTAATTATCATTATTTTTGTTTTAGGGATGGAAATAAACCAGGTTGTTTTTTAGCTAAGAAAATAAGACATTTTTCACATGACAGTTATTTGTTCTGTTCCAAAGCTGACAATCTTGTTCTAATGAGGCATGGTTATAACAAGAATCAAAGAATTCTAGAATTTAAAGGGTATATAATCTAATTTCCCAGCCCAAGCAGAGATTCCTTCAAGCTGAGTCTTAGACTTACATAAAATATTCATATTTGTCATCCGCATTGTACCAGACAACAATTCAAACCAGTTTATTCATTAAGATCAACTAATACTTCTGTGAAATAATTCTCAACAATTGGGTCTTTGGACAATGACATACAAATATGCATATTATTAAGAATTCCTTACTGCCTCAGAAACTCTTTGTTTACCAGTTCTAGTACTGTCTGTATACTGACTTCCTATAGACCACATTAACCTCCCTCTGCCTCAATTTTTTCCCAGCAATAAAATAAAGGTTAGTCTAAGATAGACAATTCTATGCCAAAGATTTGGGGAAGAGAAGCTGAATAGATTTGAAACAAAAAAGATGGGCAGGCCAATTTTTGCTTTTCTTTTTATCTCATCTTACTCTGAATACTTTAACACCATTCCTTTTTAGAATTATATTTTGTGAGAAATCCTCCTGGCTTCTATTAGCAATATTGCAATCACTTATTTATAATACCACTTTTCAGAGCAGTTAAACCAAGAATTCTGAAATTCTCAGGGACTGGTGATATGAAAAGGCTGAGAACAAGGAAAATAGAATGAACTACTCATCTTGAGATCCTGATTAGATGGCAAAAGAAAGGGTCTCTTTACCACTTATAATAAATTCTAAAACAACTGGAATTTATCATATTAGTACATTAATTGATAGTACAGGTAAAATTTCTTCTCATGTATTATCTACTAGCATAGAAATTGTGAAGGAAGATCTGTTTTCTGTAAGATATTTTCAAAATTCAAAATTAATGTTTTGGGTTTTCCCTCCTCTGTGTCTCTTTTTTTAAAAAAAGATCACTAAATGAAAATACTACATTCTGTAGGCTAAGGCATTTTACACACTCATTATATCTGAAATTGAATAATTAAGAGAAAAACATAATTTCTATTCATCTTAAAAGAAAAGGAGAGAAGCAAAGCACAGATGAGAAAGAAACCATTCTAAACATAGCTAAACTTTATAAACCTAATGGTATAGAAAACAGTATCTCCATATTTCTAATGAGCAATTCTTCTTATTAGGAAACAGTAACTTCACATGTTTCATCTTTAAGTGAAATTGCTGAGAAATGGAAAGTTCAGCTAATATTTTCCAGCAAGATGATAAATGGCATCTCAAGCATTGTCTAAGGAAGACAAATGCAAATACAATACAGTATCATATTAATCCACTACTGAGGATGGGGATCACAGGATTATCTGGGTTTGCTAAATAGGGAAAAGGATATTTATAGACATCAGGATTCTGCTTGAAAGGTACAGTGTAAGCTGATTTAAGAAACTAGATGAAAGAAAGCAGAGTAAATCTATGCTATGCTTTTACCTATATATGCCTATATTTTATTTTAAATATCAAATGAAGAAAGACAGCCACTAGAGGTTAAATTTATAATGAGGCTGAGTTTTACAGTACAATACAAAGGAAATTAATTTTTAAAGTGTATTTTTGGCCAAAATATCTATTGATTAATTCAATTATCATTAAATACCCATAATCTGCCCAAAGTATAACAGTAACAAAAGAGGCATGTTCTCTGCAGATTCTGCATCCTCAGAGCCTGTGACATTAAATAAAGAACTTCAGTTAACTGAAAATTGTATGTTGCCAGCATGTGTTAGATACAACAGTTATCTGCATCTTGGAAGACAGAAATGGTCTGACTCAGCCACAAAATATTTAAACAAAGTTTTTTGCAGGCAAGTCATGAATAGATGCACTATTGACTACAGACAGTTTATCTTCCTTAAAATCAATTTAAACTCAACTACTGGCAGAGGCATGGCGCACTGACCTAAAATGATACAACTAGGTCATTCAAAGAAATTGGGATGGTGGGGGGAAGAATGTATTTGTATATGGAAAATATATGTGGCCCTCAGAAGCAGCTAAAAATTAAATGTTAGAATTATTAAGCCAACTGTCAAGCACATAAACTCTCCAAAACTGGCTTCAATTTATTCTTGCCTTTTTAAACGAACAAACAAACAAAATTGGTGCTGCTAAGTGAGAACTTACAAATCTCCAGGAACCCCCATAACTTTGAAAGAGAAGAAGCTCTCTTAAATGTTTTCTTCGTTCTCATCAACTCTACCCTAAGTAAATTTAAAGAATGTTTCCTGGGGAAGAAAATACGAGCATCTTCTCACAAAACTGGGTTCCCACTCTGCCCGAGTCCTAATGAACAGAACATTATTATGGACTTCAGAGGTTCACAGACTTGCATCTAACTTCCTTTTATGTATAGCCCTGGGCACGGTTTCATCTGCAAGACAGAAACATCAAATACTTCTATCTCAAGAAAAATGTTATAAGGATTAAGTGAGATCATATATGTCAAATATGGCACATAGTAAGCACTCAAAATGGTAGCTTTTTTTTTTTTTAATTTGCATATGGGCAGGAGGCACCAGGGATCGAACTCCAGACCTCCAGCACGGCAGGTCGGAGCTCTGCCTGCTGAGCCACGGCAGCCGCCCAAACTGGTAGCTTTTTAAAAAAATTTTTCTATTTTTCACTGACTATTTTCTGACCAGGAAACATAAATACTGTTGAGGACAATCTTTAAATGTTGAACATGTTTGATAGTTACAACTACTCTGTCCACATATGTAGAAAATATTCCATAAATGGTTACTGAATGAAGGAGTCATGGTTTAAATAAATAGTATTAGTTTTGTGCTAAAATGACTGTTTTCTTAGTATTTCACCAAAAAACTTACGAGGCCAGGGTAAAACATGATTCTAAATGTCCAGGGAAACTAATAATGGGTTTTTGTTACAGTAACCCAAATTAAAAAAAAAAATTATGTATGAGTCATAACTGAAGGCTTAAAAAATAAAAAAATAACATGGAGCTCACACTTCACTTGTATTAGGGGGGCTCATGGGATGCCAGATGTGACACACTTAATCAGACCACTGACCTTTAAATTTTGGTGTTCCACTTCCAGTTCTAAGAATAGCTCACACTTTTGGAGATAGGAAAAAAAATGTATTTGGGAAGTCAGATAAGGAATCATGAATAATTTGTCCTACTTTCTTACTGTTCAATCTAGGAATGATAGAAACAAAATTTGTCTTGATCATTGAATACAACAACAGTTGTATACAACTGTTAGCTGATTGTGTTATATACAATTGTCAGTTTATTGTACACATTTAATTTGCACCTAGACACATGACCAGTAGTTAATGGATTGTGGCCTATAATTATAAATTAGACAATCATAAAATTACACAGTCCGCTCAACAGATAAACTGGAAAAAGCTAGCCCACTCTCATGTGTTTCTCATCTATCATGGCAAACCTCATTCTCTGTTGGTCTGGCATGCCTTTTCATTTCAATCCCAATTATTTTCTGTGTAAATATTTATGTTCGTTTTCATTTGCTGAGAAAAACTTAGCCTTTTAATGGACAGCTTATGTATAAACGATTAATAAAAAGATAGTTTAGGAAAACATTTGTAAAAATCTGTTTAGCCTGAGGTTAATAAAACTGCAGTGTAGCAAGTGTGAAAAGTGATTGGCAACTTCAGATCAAATAATTCTACTTTAACAATCTGATGATGTAAAGTCAATTAAGATTTTTTGTTTTATCAAAATTTACTCACTGAGTGGAGAATGGGGAGTTAATACTTAATTGGTATAGAGTTTCCATTTGGGGTGATGTAAAATTTTGATATGGATGGTGGTGGTGATGGTAACACAACACTGTAAATGTCATTAACACCACTGAATTGTATACTTGAAAGTGGTTAAAATGGGAAATTTTATGTTGTATGTAAGTTACCACAGTAAAACTGAAAAAAAAAAACCCCACAAAAAAAACACAGAACTGTACAACACAAAGAATGAACCCTAATATAAACTATGGACCATAGTTAATAATATAATTATAATACTGATTCATTAGTTGTAACAAATTTACCACACTGATGCAGAATGTTATTAAGGAAATTGTGGGTAAGTGGGGTAGAGGGGTACACAAGAACTCTATATTTTCTGCATTTGTTACAACTAATGAATTTTTCTGTAAACCTACAACTTCTGGAAAAAGAAATTACTGGATAATCTGACCAAAGACACATGTGGTTATTCCTATGGACATTTGGCTTTTTCTTCTTAAATCAATAGAAATAGTTCAACGTTTTTATGTTAAAATAAATTTAGTAGAATGAAATGCTGGTGATTGGTGAAGGGGCGGGGTAAGGATATGGTGTGTATGAATTTTTTTGTTTTCTTTTTATTGTTTTTTCTGAATTCATGCAGATGTTCTAAGAAATGATCATGATGATGAATATACAACTATGTGATGACAGTGTGAGTTATTGATTATATAACAAGAACGGAATGATCATATGATAAGAATGTTTGTATGTGGTTACGTATCATAAATAAAAAGTAAATTAAAAAAATTAAAAAACAATAAGAAACAGTTTAACATTTTTAAAAGTAAAAAACGGACTGGCGGTTGGGGTGGAGAAGTAACCATAAATTTGAGTGCTGGCTCTTTGCAGTTGGCAAACCAACCAACCTGCTCTAAATGGTTCAAAATTAATTTTTCTGATTAGCTCTAAAACTACACATTCCATTTTAACCCTCTACAACAAAGTGCGCGAAATCAACAAGGCACTGGGTGCCAACGACCACACAACATACTTTTTACAACCTGGGGAAGCTTAAATTAGGTCTTGAATCAAGTTATTTCAAATTGTTGGCCACTTAGTTTGGAGACCTCAGACTGGGATTGAGGCCTTTGGTCCTGGTGTGATCAAAGGCAAAAGAGGGTCGTAACAGATTCCGAAGAAATACTAGGGCTGGGTGTTAATTTGCATCCATCAACATGGGTTAATCATTGAACGGGAAATCGGTCATCAACAATAACCAGACCTTGCTGAACCCGCAGCAAATAAATAAAAAACTCGAGATCGCAAAAGCGCGCCCGCCACGCAAGACACCCAGGCGGCTGAAGAGCCCACCAGGCATCTCTTCCATGAGATACCTCTTTGTGCTCTGGTACTTTACACTCCCGGAGGCCCGCACCACGCGAGGAAGAGGAGAGCTAGGCTACCACCTCCCCTAGTAGAGCCAAGGAGGCCTCAAAGAAGACAGCGCCCGCCCTTCTCGCAGCTTCTGGCCTGGCCCCAGGAGGACCCTACTTTCCTGCAGCGCCGGGAGGCCGATTCCCTGGGAAGACCTAACCCTGTGTGGAGAGGCTGCTCTCCCTTGCTCCTCGGATCGGCCTTCATCCCTGGTCCCCAGAGTGTTGGTAGAGCCTGGACTGCTAACGGGGCCTGCCACACACCCAGTCAGCCCTTTTCCGCACTTCGGACCCCTCGGAAGTTTCGCCTTCCACTCCAGGCCCACGCCAACCTCCAGGGCCACCTTTGGGATTTACTGTCCCCCCCCCAAAACCGATCCAGAGCCCAGATAGCTGTTAAGTGCCGTCCCATTCCCTGCTCAGCTTTGAACGCAGTGCCTCGCCTTGGGCCTGGGGATGGCGGGGGGTGACCGGCAGGCTCCGGGGGCTCGGGCCCCCACACTCACCATCCTCTAGCCGAATCCCTCCTCCTCCTCCTCCTAATCAGGCCTCCCCCGTTACCAGGGGCAACTGCTGCGGCACCGCCCCCGACGTCTTTTGCACGCACAGCCGAGAGAAAAGCAGAGGTGGGGGGCGGAGTCCAGCTCCGTTTTTCACAAAGTGCGCAAGCGCGCCAAAGTGCTCCCTCACTGCGCAAGCGTGCTGCTAGAGTGGCCGGATACCGCTTTGGCTCGTAGAGAACTGGGGAATGGTGAAAACTCGCCCACGTGGCTGGCGAGGGCCACGGGCCCTGTAATTGGTCGGGAAGAAATGCCGAGGCGGGATGAGGGGGAGGATTACTGAACTGCGGCCAGCGCGCCCAGACCAGGCTCTTTACGCGTGCCGCTCCTGGCGGTAGTTTTCTTACACATAGCTCCTGAGGCCAGGTAAGGGTCCATGAGGAAGAGGCAGTGGTCACATCTGCCTCCTCCCGGGAGGGAACTTGAATTTCTGTCCTGACTCTTTCCAAGCAGCTGCAGCGTGGGCTGAACTTCTGAAGATGTCTTGTGGCGCTGGGAGTGACCTGGTGCTCAAGGTGGACTTCTCTCCTCTGAGCCCCAGAGCCTTTGTGCTAGGAGGGGATGGGGGTGGGTGGGGGTGGGGGCGCCGTGCTGGGCTGCGCGACCTTTACCTCCGAGGTACACGGGTGACATACAGGTACACGCTGTATGGTCTGGGATGTGCGGGAGGGATGAGGAGAAAGAACACCTGTCGGAGACAAGAACCAGCCTAGGAACTGGCCCCGGGTCCTGATAGGAGAGGTGAAAGACATTTTGGAATGAGTCTTTTTTTTAAAAATTGATTTCTCAAAAACATTTTTTATTGTGAAATATAACATATATACAAACAAAGCGATGCATTTCAATGTACATTTTAACAAGCAGTTATAGAACAAATTTCAAAGTAAGATATGGGTTACAGTTCTGCAGTTTTAGGTGTTTCCCTCTAGCTGGTCTAAGACATTAGAGAGTAAAAGAAATATCAGTATAATGATTCAGCAGTCATACTCATTTATTAAGCCCTATCTTCTCTGTTACAACTCCTCCTTCTCCTTTGCTCCTTCTCCCAATCTTCAGTGATGTTTGGACCTGACCATTCTAACTTCTTCATGTTGAGAAGCCGTGTGGATATTATGGTGTAGGAGAATGCAACTGGTTGATGCTCTTGGAGAAACTGATAACTCCGGGTTTCAGGGCTTATCTGGCTTAGTTTAAATAGATTTTTAAAAACTTTTTTATTTTGAGATAATTTTGAAATATAGGACAGTTGCAAAAATAATATAAACCCCAGACAGAAAACTCTACCAACCCCCCACCTTCCAGATACCTAGATCCATGAGTTTTAACATTGTGCCTCCTGTGCCTTATATTTTCTGAAACTTTAAGAGCAGATTGCACACATCTTACTCCTTGAACACATACTCCCATGTATATTTCCTATAAACAAGGACATTCACTTATGTAATCACTTTAAATGCAGTTATCTAGTTCAAGAAAGTTAATGTTAGTTCATCCCAGGACTGTGGTGCCTGCGTTGTGTCAGGCAAACCCTGCACTGATGGTTGAGCCTCATGAGGAGGAACATGTATTGGGAACAGATCCCTTTGTTGTTTTATATTGTTCTCCTCAAATGGGTTAGAGCCTCATGCTGTCTTTTCTGACCTTGCTGTTGATTTTAGATGATGGAGAATATTCCTGAGAGTCTTGAGGTCCAGGCTGCAGTATTGTCTTTCCTACTGGTCTCCAGCTTATCCCACTCACTCTCTTTACTTGGTTGTATTCTCTGATTGAAGGATTTGCCTGCTTTTGCCCTCTTAGTAGTAGTCCTCTTATATATGATTGGGTGATATACATTTCCTAAGGATTCTTAGAAATCAGGAGAGCTTCTCTTTGAACAGTTTGATGAGTGAAATCAGCAGCAAAATGGGCAAGAAATTGTTCTCCAGCCAAGAGAGGTGAGCTGTTCACAATGGTGGCAAAGTCAGTGAGAGGTGCCGCTGGCACCTAGGACACCCTGGGCACACAATGCTTTCATTTCCTGTCACATTGTACAAAAGCCCTCCCTCATTCACACACACACACACAAAATGGAATGGTAGATGTGCACAGAGAAAAAGGAAAACAACTTGTGAATGTCATTTTTTTTTAACTTTTGTTTCAGTTGGTTGATACTGGAGTTTTTGTTCTTGACGTGCACTTGTAGACCTGTCTTACCAACATACAAGTTGTTCTGTGTTTTCAGGGCAGTTACCTCTGATTCCTCCTGTCTTGACTGCTGAGGTTCCTCAGTGATTCTAATATCTATTTTATGGGCAGCAACCTTCCCATAGGTTTCCTTTTACACACTGCAGGGATAGCTTTGTACTTACTTAAAAAAAAAAAAAAAAAAGGAGAAAACTGTCACTAACTTCATGGGGGGTTTGCAGAAAACCATTTAGTCCATCTTTAGCAAAGGGTAGATTCTTCATTGTGTTTTCTTAAGTTCATTATAAAAAAAGATTTTTTTTTCAGCATTATTGTGCTACCTCAAAGGTAAAAATGTTTTAAGGTCTTTTTTGGTCCTGAGTTCTATTCATAATGTTTGAAATGTTTTTCAGTCGGAATTATTTTTTAAATCATTGGGGAAAACCCCTTATTTTAACCCATTTTATACTTTTATTTTAATCTCAAAATGATAAGTGATTAGAAAGTGATCAATTCTTGCTCTGTAGTATTGAACTTATAATTAAAAGTCATTAAGAATTGAATCATTGTTTGCCATAAACAGTGATGTTTTTTTAAAAGGAAACTCTAGGGCTCGGCTTCACTCTTTTTCTTTTTTTTAATTAATTTTTAAATTAAAAAAAAATGACAAGAAAGAAACACAACCATTCTCAACATATGATCATTCCGTTCTACATATATAATCAGTAATTTCGGCTTCACTCTTGGTTAATAAAGGCTGACAAATCAAAAAAAAAAAAAGAAAGTTAATGTTGATAGAATGCTCACATTTTATATTCCAGTTTTTTATATTCTAATAATGTCCTTTTGACCTTTTTTCCTCCATTCTTAGATCCCATCCAGTATCATTATATTTAATTGTCATTATCTCTTTAGTTTCTCTCTATATTTTGTAATTGTAGTTTCTCTACAATTTTTTTTTATTGTAGGAACATATGTACAACATAAGCTTTACCATCTCAGACACTCACAACATACCATTCAGTGGGAGTAGTCAAATTCATAATGTTGCAGTACCCTCCCCACCATTTATTACTAGAACTTTCCTTTGATGTCAAAGAGAAATCCTATACTCGTTTCGCATTAACTCCCCAGGCCTCTGCCCCAGCTGATAACTGTGAGTTTGCATATTCTCTGATACTTTCTTTGTAGTTACATGGAGCTTACTTTTAACATCCTAAATGTGTAACAATCTCATTTGCTTTGATACCAATTTAGCAATTTCAATAGCATACTTAAACTGTGTTCCTAAATTTGTCCCCCACCTTTCTGTAACTATTGTGACAAATTATATGTTTATATATCATGTGTCCAAAACCATTGCTTTATCATTACATTTTATGCATTTGCCCTTTAGATCCCGTAGGAATTAAAAAGTAAAGTAACAAATAAAAAAATTTAACAGTACTGGCATTTATATCTACCCATGCCATTGTCTTTACCAGAGATCTTTATTTCTTCATGTGTCTTTATTCAATTTCCTAGTATCCTTTCCTTTTGATCTGCAGTACACCTTTTTAGTTTTTCTTGAAATGCTGGTCTAGTGGTGACAAAGTTTTTGTTTATTTGTTTATTGTAGTTTTAGCTATAGTCCGTAGTTTAACTTAGGGTTCACTGTGTTGTGAAGATCCATGGATTAAAAAAAAAAATTATTCTAACAATTGCCCTTTTAGCTAAATTCAGTTATGTATTTCAGTGCTGTTAATTACCTTCACAATGTGTGCTGCCATCATTACCATCCATTACCAAAACATTTCCGTTGTTCCAAATAGAAATTCTGTATATTTCAAGTCTTAACTCCTGATTCTCTGGATGTTTTCAGTTGTCTTATCTTCAAGTTGACTGATTCTTTCTTCTGTCAGCTCCCATGTACTATTGAACCCCCATAGGGAATTAAAAAAATTTTTTTTTAATTAATTAAAAAGAAATTACAGGAAAGAAACACAAACATTCTTAATATGTGATCATTCGATTCTACATATATAATCAGTAATTCACAATATCATCACATAGTTACATATTCATCATCATGATCATTTCTTAGAACATTTGCATCAATTCAGAAAAAGAAATAAAAAGACAACAGAAAAATAAAATGAAAACAGAAAAAATTATACATACCATACCCCTTACTCCTCCCTTTCATTGATCACTAGCATTTCAAACTAAATTTATTTTAACATTTATTCCCCCTATTATTTATTTTTATTCCATATGTTCTACTCGTCTGTTGACAAGGTAGATAAAAGGAGCATCAGACACAAGGTTTTCACAATCACACAGTCACATCGTGAAAACTATATCATTATTCAATCATCCTCAAGAAACATGGCTACTGGAATGCAGCTCTACATTTTCAGGCAGTTCCCTTCAGCCTCTCCATTACATCCTGAATAACAAGGTGATATCTACTTAATGTGAAAGAATAACCTCCAGGATAACCTCTCACTCTGGAATCTCTTAGCCATTGACACTTTGTCTCATTTCACTCTTCCCCCTTTTGGTTGAGAAGGTTTTCTCAATCCCTTGATGCTGAGTCTCAGCTCATTCTAGGGTTTTTCTCAATCCCCTGATGCTGAGTCTCAGCTCTTTCTAGGATTTCTGTCCCACGTTGCCAGAAAGGTCCACACCCCTGGGAGTCATGTCCCCTGTAGACTAGGGGGGGAGGGTGGTGAGTTTGCTTGTTGTGTTGGCTGGAGAGAGAGGCCACATCTGAGCAACAAAAGAGGCTCTCTTGGGGGTGACTCTTAGGCCTAAATTTTAAGTAGACTTGACCTATCCTTTGTGGGGTTAAGTTTCGTATGAACAAATCCCAAGAATGGGGCTCAGCCTATTGCTTTGGTTGTCCTGCTGCTTGTGAGAATATCAAGAATTCAACTTGGGGAAGTTGAATTTTCCCTCTTTCTCACCATTCCCCAAAGGGGACTTTGCAAATATTTTTTTATTCACTGTTCAAATCACTCTGGGATTTATCAGGCATCACTCTGGACAAATCAACAAAATCTCATGCCCTACTCAAGGTTCCATGTACTTATGGTGTTCAGTTAAGCTGTCTACATATTATATTATATCATATCATATCATATCATATCATATCATATCATATCATATCATATCATATCATATCATATTATATTAGGAAATGCTCTAGTCAAAATATAAATTTTGTACCAAACATTTTTTGCTTTAGTCTCACATATAAGTTAAAATTTTAAAATATTAATTACCATCTATTTTCAACACCCTGCGGTAATGACATTCCTTTATTCTTCCTCATGCAAAAACGCTTTTTAAATTTGTACACTTAGTCACTATCATTATACACTCTAGGCATTCTTAGATTATACCATCTCAGTCTTTATCGTCCATCTTTCTTTCTGATTTCATTTGTGCCCCCAGCTCTCCTCCCTCTATCATTCTCACATTCAGCTTCTGAATTAAATTTAAGAGTGTTTTTTTTCTGGGGGCACATACAGCTTCAAACCACCATCGATCCACAATGTCTTTGAGATGTGACATTTACTGACCCTAGAAGGAAAATGACATGTCAGTCAATAATCTGTTTGATTTCCACCTCTCCCCTTGTTCCAGTAGTGATGTCCATATTCCTTCAGGTCACTCTGGATACAGTAGTACCCTTTTCATGGAGGACTGGGTATGACTCAATGTGGAAGAAGGAGAGTAACTGGAAGAAAAGTTAAGAGACCAGATAGAACTCATAGCCAGGGTGACAATTTACAACTTCGTGAAAGAAAACCTACCCTTGTGTAACCAAGGCAGGTTCTGAGTTTGACTTAATAGAGGAGGCATCCTTGATGCCAAGAGGCTCAGGCTAAATTGGAATAGTTTCAGACAGGCAGTAAATATTTCTTGAGGGCATATGGGAGGTAAGAGCAGTGAATCACGTGGACATGGACCTGATGGCTTATGAACCTTCCAGTCAGTTGGGGGGGGCAGACTTTATACAAATAACTATAATTATAAGAAAGTGACAATTACAAAAGTGCTGCAAAGGAGAAGTTCAGGATACTGTGGGCATTTAACAGAAGGACTTGAATTTGTCCTGAAGGCGTTACATGCCCTGTAGATGTAATGTTTAAACTGGTAAGGTAAAGAATAATCTAGTTTGAAGAGGGATAGGGTAGGAGGCGTGGGGGATGATGTTCTAGACAGAGAATTTTATGTGGGATTTTTTTTCTTCCCCAGATGTTTCATATAGGCCAGGGACTGGACAGTTTTGATGCTGACTTTTTTTTTAAAAAAACATTTTTTATTGTTAAATACAACATATATGCAAAGAAAAAGGAAAAAAGCAATGATTTTCAAAGTACACTTTAATAAATAGATACAGAACAGATTTCAGAGTTTGTTATGGGTTACCATTCCACTATTTCAGATTTTTCCTTCTAGTTGCTTCAAAACACTGGAGGCTAGAAGAATTTTTTTTTTCTTTTTGTGAAAAATAGTATATATACTAAAAAGCAATAAATTTCAAAGCACAGCACAGCAATTTGTTGTAGGACAGATTTCAGGGTATGGGTTGCAGTCTATTCTACCACTTTAGGTTTCTACTTCTAGCTGCTCTCAGATACTGGAGACTAAAAGAAATAGGAATATAATGATGAAACAGTCATACTCCTTTGTTAAACCCTAGCTTCTCTGCATAACTCCAACATCATCTGTGATCTTTCTCCCACTCTTTAGGCATATTTGAGCTATGCCCGTTCTAACTTTTTCATGTTGTAAGGGGCTGTCAATAATATTGGATAGGGAAATGGAACTAGTTGATGTTCTGAAGAGGTTGGGCCCTCTACATTTCAGGACTTATCTGGTCCAGGGACCCATCTAGAAGTTGTAGGGTTCTATAATATTACCCTAGTACGTGGAACCATTTTAGAATCTTATATATTGCCCTAGGTGTTCTTTAGGATTGACAGAAATTGTTTTAGTTGGGATTTGGCAAGTTATGATAGGTAGCAATGTCTAACTAAATTCTGTGTAAGAGTGACCTCCAGAGTACCCTCTTGACTATTTGAACTCTCTCAGCCATTGATACCTTGTTTGTTCCACTTCTTTTTTGCCTTTTGCTCAGGATGTCTTTGTTGGTCCCATGGTGCCAGGGCCAGGCTCATCCCTGGGAGTCATCTCCCACACTGCCAGGGAGACTTTCACCCCTGGATGTCATGTCCCACCTGGGGGGGAGGGCAATGATTTCACTTGCAGAATTAGGCTTAGAGAGAGAGAGGTTACATCCGAACAGCAGAAGTCCTCTGAAAGTGACTCTTAGGCATAGCTATAGATAGGCTAAGCTTCTCTGCTTAGCTTCCCAAGAGCAAGCCTCAATATCAAGGACTTTGCCTATTGATTTGGGTGTCTCTAGTGTTTGACACAGCATCAGAGACTTCCTGATTTACCAGGGATGGTAAAGTTTAATAGTTCCATATTTTTTCTTCCTTCTCTCAAGGGACTTTGCCAGTATTTTTTGATTATCTGCTCATTATGTTCTGGGATGTATCCAGGCATTACATTAAGCTATACAGGATTAAAGACCCTCATTCTTATTCTGAAGTCCCTGTATTTGGATTGTAAATGATCTATCCAGACAGGTTGAGTTAGATTATTACAGAAAATTTAGGTTCTGGACGAAATAAACCTTTCTTACTTTGGTCTCAGAGTAGATAAGGTTCTAAAATATAGCCAACATCTTCCTTACCCCTGAATTCTGAATTGCCTTAATCCTGACCTGATTGGCTTCATTCTTAACTCTAAATACCAGGTTATACATATATAAAACAGCCTCTCAAAATCCAGAAATAATGATTACCACACCAGGCTAAATGTGACTGCTATAAGAGCTTACAATATAGGCCCTGTTTTCTTATTAATATTTTTTAAATGAGACCATACAATAATTGCTCTTTTGTTTCTGGCTTATTTTGCCTCACAAAATGTCCCACAGGTTCATTCACAGTGTTGCATGCCTCACAACTTCATTCCTTTTTATAGCAGTACAATATTCAGTTATAGATACACACCATCATTCGCCATTCTACTTCTCAGTCAGTGTGTCCTTCAGCCACTTGCATTTCTGTGCTGACTTTTGTAAAAAGGCAAAGGTTCTTGCATAATTTAGCAAATGATTACCCTTTCCTGTTAGAAGTGTTTCCAATGTGAAGAGTAGAGGACTTGGAGGGTAGGGAGAGAGGTCAGCAAGAACTGGCTGAGTGTGTGTGTGTTGAGCTGGGAAAGCACAGCATTTTGCACAGCAAGGCTGTGGCCAGCAGGTGCCAACCTGGGGCTCTGTAAGCCTGACCTGTGGGCTAGGAAGACTTCTTTTAGCTTAAGGTAAGAGTCAGGGAAAGGAAATTCTTTTTCTCCTTCCATGCCTGGACTCAGTTGGCACTGAGGGCAATGCCTTAGGTCTTTGAACCAGCCTACAGGAAGCTGAGTCAGCCTTCCTGGGAGGGTGAGTGGTGAAAGGCAGAAGTCAGGGTAGATACTTACTGCCTGACTTCAATGGGAGGTGAGGGCCAGTCGTGGGTGCTTAGGGCCTCTCCTTCTCTCCTGGCTCTTTCCATGGAGAAAGTGACTCCCTCCCCTACATATCAGCGTGTTGAAGTCTCCCTCTGAACAGAGATTAAAAAAATTGACCACTATGCTCCCTTTACCCCATCTGTTGACCACTCCCTTCTTGTACCTCTCTGATTCTGTTGCGTCTTTTAGCGCTTACTTTTTTTTTTTTTTAATTTTTGTTGTGGAAAGATATGTATTTCCCAATTTCCCATTTTAATTCTTTTTTAGGTGTACACTTCAGTGGAATTAACAACACCTCTAATATTGTGCTACCATCCCTCGGCTTCCTGTTTTTTGGTTTGCCTCTTAAATGTAGTGGTTTTCAGGGCTTGTCTTCAGCTTTCCATTTTCCCATTTGTGTCCAATATGATTGGAAAATGACCTTGATGCTACTGACTCAATGTTTTTTTACTCTATTCAGCCCTCTCTGCCTTCTTTCAGACCTGAATATACACCTACCAACTCACTGGACCACTTATTCACCAAATACTTGAATGCCTTCCTTGTGCCAGGCACTGTGCTAGGCCCTGGGGTCATAGTGGTGAATAAAAATGAGCACCACCCCTGACTTCAAGGAGCTTATGGCTTAGTGAAGGAGGTAGGCATTGATCAGGACAAAACCAGAAGGTATTGACAAGCTGTCATGCTCTGAAGGTGTTGTAGCAGGGCAGCAACAGATTATGGGGAGGGAGAAGGGGTGGCTCATAGGAAGATACCCTGAGGAAATGAGGTTTAAGCCAAGATCCAAAGGATGAGTAGGTATTATTTATTGAAAAGGGAAGGGAACAGCATTCTGGACAAGGATTGGCATTTGTAAAGGACAATTGGCATTGTAAAGGACAGGAGGCAGCCTATTTCACTTGAGAACATCAATCCCATGGCACTCGCAACATGTGGAAAGTTAAACTCATTGTTTGCCATCATTTTATAACACACGTCTCTTCCTAGTTATTCAGCCAAATCTAGGCACTGCTGTGAAGGGATTTTGTAGATGCAATTAAAGTCCCTAATTAGTTGGCTTTGAGTTAATCAAAAGGGAAATTGTTCTGGGTGGGCCTGATTTAATCAGATGGAAGCCCTTAAAAGTGGACCTAGGCTCTCCCTGAGGTTCATAGACTCCCAGGCTTTAGCTGGGCCTACTTTGCTCTCCTTTCTCCCAGAATCTTCCCTTTGTGCATGCCATGGGGACTTCCGGCTTCCTTAGCCAACACCCACAATTACATAAGCCAGTGAACTAATTCCTTGTAATAAATAGATTTATATATACTTAATCATATATATATATATGATATATATGATATGATATATATGGATATATGTATCTGCTTCTATAGTTGAACCGTGACTGTTGAAATCTTCCTCCTATAGCCAATTACTTAGTACATCTTAAAGATTCTGCTGCTTTAAAATGTTCTCATTTTGGCCCCCTCTGTTCTGGTGCATCTTTCTTCATTCAGCCCCTGTGTTTTCTTGCCTGAATTACTGGGGTTCCCTGCATCCTGTGAGCTCCCGCCCACCCCCACCCCCTCCTTTATTCTCATGTGATTGTCCAGAGTGTTCTTTCTAAACTGCAGATCTGCTCTTGTCTCTTTCCTTCTTAAAAATCTAATGGCTTCCTGAAATTTTCAGGCAAAAATTTAAAAACCTTAGCTTCTTTTTTAAAATTTTATTGTGATAGCATATATACAACATGGAATTTTCCCTTTTAACCACTTTCAGGTACACAGTTCAGCGATACTGCATTCCCAGTGTTGTACTGCCATCATCACCATCCGTTACCAACACTCCCCAAATAGAAACTCTGAACCAATTAAACAGTGACTTGCCATCTACCCTTCCGCCACATCTCCCCTGGTAACCTGCAGTCTACTTTATCTCTATATGAATTTGCATATTCTAGTTATTTCATGTAAGTGAGATCATAACAATATTTATCCTTTTGTGACTGGCTTATTTCACTCAAAGTGATATCTTCAAAATTCATCCATGTCATAGTATGTATCAGAACGTTATTCCCTTTTACAGCTGAATAATATTGTTCATCTCTTCATCCACTGATAGACACTTGAGTTGCTTCCACCTTTTGGCTATTGTGAATGATGTTGCTGTGAACATGGATGTGCCAGTAAATGTCTGAGTCCCTGAAAAACCTTAGTTTTTGCCCAGTTATAGGCAAGAGCCAGGAAGTGAGTCAGGCTGAATGAAAACCCTGGCTTTGCCACTGGCTTGTGTTTGTGTGACTTGGTAAAGTTACTTATCTGTGCCTCAATTTTCTCATCCATGACGTGGAATTAAATCAAAGTATCTATATGTACCTCATAGGGTTATTGTGAAGATGAGTTCAAAAGATATGTGTCTAACACTAAGCAAAGTGTCTGGCATATAGTAGCAGCTGAATAAGTTAGCTGTTATCTTTATCAGCTGCCCATATGCACTGTGTGATTGCAATGCTGGCTCTTTTGCCCGGGGTACCTTGGCTCCATCTGTCTAACTTTTATGCATTCTTTTATGCGTTTATTTCATGTCCTCACAAAGTGTTCAGAATCCTTATTCCATTGTCGATGAGATGACACCTAATTAATCATCCAAATTGGAACATTTTGAGAGTGAAAAGGGGTGCTATTCATAATTATCCTAGGACAACAGTCCCAGGGGAACTGGGAGGTGTAGTCCCCCAGTTTTAGATACTTATTCTCTGTTTCGGCTGCTCCCAGTCCTGTTTCCACTCTGCTATACTTGTCAGTGACTTTCTGGTTTACTTCCTCTTCTGTAACTCCTAGAGGGCAGGCTCTGTGCTGAGGCCTGGGACCTCCCTCAGAATGGGCATGTAGGAAACACACATCCTTGCTGAAATGATGAAAGTGATCATGCCACATTCCTTTCCACCTTTATCTGCAATTATTTCTGCCTGTAATGTGACCCATGCCTTCTCCCTCCTTCAGCTCAGTCTATTCTAGCTTGTAGGGCCTAGCTCATGTTCTCCCTCTCTTGGGAAGGCCCCTTGCTTACTGTACCCACTCATCCTGCCTCCACTCATTTCCTACTGTGCTTTTTGTTGCTCTTCATGTTGTATATTGCTTCATGGGTGGGCTTCTGTTCCCCAGTCAGGCTCTGACTTGTACCCAGGGTACACACTCAGGAAACTTATATTGGTCCGATTGCTCGGTCTGGTGACCATTTGCTGGGTCAGATGATGCCCAGAGGCAGGTGAAAGGTGACAGAGACTGAGAAGTACCCAGGGGTAGGCTTTGCATTTGGGAACAATCCTTATTCTTCCTCTGTTCCTTAAGTCCACAGATTTGTGTCCAAGCAAGATGAAGGTCGACTTGTCTGGGTTTAACATTGATGCTCCCCGTTGGGATCAGTGTACTTTCCTGGGGCGGGTGAAGCATTTCTTCAATATTACAGACCCCCGCACTGTCCTGGTACCAGAGCAGGAGCTGGACTGGGCCAAGGCAATGGTAGAGAAGAGCAGGTAAGCAGGTAAGGGAAGGGGATCGAGGTACTGGGATGACAGTGACAAGGTTCCCCAAGGACGAGCTGGAAACTGGAGGTGAGAGACAGACAAGAGACCCCAGGAATGGGGGAAAAATGAGAGCAGGATGACTAGGGGACTGAGAGGCATTGGCAGAGCTGGTGGGAACTCTACCTGTAAGCCAGCTCTCTTTTCCTTACTCTTGGGTGGCAGGATGGGAATGGTGCCCCCAGGCACCCAAGTGGAGCAGCTGCTGTATGCCAAGAAACTGTATGACTCAGCCTTCCACCCTGACACCGGAGAGAAGATGAACGTCATTGGGCGGATGTCCTTCCAGGTCCCTGGGGGCATGATCATCACCGGCTTCATGCTCCAGTTCTACAGGTGGGATGTGGGAGCAGGGTAGCAGGAGCTGTCGCTGCCTGGGTCTGGGAGACAGGGAGCCATTTGATGATGATTCTAGAAATAGCCATCTTTCCTGATTACTTGCCAGCTACCAGGCACTGTGCTAAACTCTTTCCAAGTATCACCTCATTTAATCCCCTTAACCCCACAAATGAATACTATTATCCCCATTTTATAGGTGAATTAGGGCTCTAGAGACGTTAAGTAACTTGTCCAAGTTCTCAGAGCTAGGAAGTATTGATGCTTGGATTTTGTCCTAGGCAGTCTTGTCTAGAACTCTCAATTGATAAGCTATTTTAATTCCCTCTTTTAAAAACACCTATTCAACAATTAATTTAATGCATTTTTAGAATGTAATATCAAAATAGAAAAATAGGAAGAACCTTTCTGTCAGTCTGGTTGGGGAGAGTGTACACTTTATCTGTAGCTGCTGGATATATAACTCCTCCCTTCCTCCCCTACCCTGTGCATTATTTATTCAGTCAACCTTTACTAAGCAGGGTCTTATGCCACGTGTTAGGAAAACAAAGACAGTCCATCCTCTCAAGAGGTACCGATTTTTGTGGAGGAAACCAAGAAGTAAACAACTATAGTACAGCACAGGAAGGAGTAAACTGGAGGAAAAATATGGGGTTGTGGGATCAAGGAGCATGAAATGACTAACTCCATCTGAAGAGGGGCAGGGGAAGGTGGGATAGGTTTCTTAGAGAAAGTGATCTCTCAACAGAGTAGTATTTTGTCAAATATGAAGGGGAAGGGAACTCCATCCAGGCAGAGGGGTTGCCCAGGTGCATGCCACAGCGTGGGGACAGTTGGGGACACTACAGGTAATATGGTTTGGCTGATGCACACCAAGATCCCCCCTTTCATCCTGTTCTTCCTCTCTGGCCTCCCTTGCTGGTAGGACAATGCCGGCGGTGATCTTCTGGCAATGGGTGAACCAGTCCTTCAATGCCTTAGTCAACTATACCAACAGGAATGCAGCTTCCCCAACGTCGGTCAGGTAGGGAACCTGAACTCCAGGCTGTCCATACCCTCCACCTGGGTCTGGAGCAGACACTGTCCTCTTGCTGCCCCAGGAACAATCTTTCTAATGGGTTCCCAGCGTTCAGTCTTCCCCAGGTGAGGCCAGCACTGGGCAGGTGACCATGTCTCTCCTTCGCGGTATTTGGGAATATTTTCTCAGTCTGACTAGAAGAGTCTCTTCTTCCTAGATCAGTTCAGATTTTGTTCATACATGCATACGTTCATTCACTCTACAAATATTTCCCGGGTATGCGTTATGTGCCAGGCATGGTTTTAGGTGCTGGGGACACATTGTTGAGTATCAAGTGAGTATTCTCTGCTCTTAGGGAATTTAAAGTCTGAAAAGAAAACGAGCATAATAACCTTAGATTGCACTTGGTGGTGTAAAAGAAATAAACAGGGTGACAAGATAGAGAACAGCTGAGAAGGCATCTATGTAGATGGGCTGGCCATGGAAGTCCTTTCAGTAGAGATAACATTTCAGCTGAATTCTAAAGAATAAGAATTTAGCCATGCCAGAGCTCAGGGAAGAATTCCCCAGGTTGGGAGCAGCAAAGGGCAAAGGTTCTGAGGCAGGAAAGAGCTTGGCGTATTTAAAGTACTGAAAGAAGGCCAAGGGGGCTGGAGCATTACAAAGGGGAAATGGAAACAAGAGGAGACTGTGGACAGAGGCCATGAGGTTTTCAGCCCTGAAGCCTCGTTTCCAGACTTTCTCACTCAAGCCCTATGGTCTTGCCATCAGCCAATAGGGCTTCCGTACCCCAAGCATCTCTCTCTTCCACTAGGCAGATGGCCCTTTCCTACTTCACAGCCACCACCACTGCAGTGGCCACTGCTGTGAGCATGAACATGCTGACAAAGGTATGGTCTGGGATGCTGTGGGAATGGGTGGCCACTTGAGGGCAGCAAAGTCCAGTGGAAAACATCCTTCCCTAGGTTACATCTCCTGTGAGTTGAGTTGGTTATGGTCGGAGCCAGGCCAAATGATGGTAAATATAGCGAAGCTATCCCAAGTTGGTCCTTCTCAGGCTTTAAGGGAGTTTGAGTTCTTAGAGTAAGTGTCTGGTTGTGTGGTAGCAGCAAGGTCTAATTTTCTTTCTTGCTTGTTTTATAAACCTTTTGTTTGTTTGTTTGGTTTGTTTTATTTTATTTCTCTAGCATCACAGTTGACATTTTTTTTCTTTTTTTTGTGGAAAAATAGCATGTATACAAAAAGCAATACATTTCAAAGCACATCACAACAATTTGTTGTAGAACAGATTTCAGAGTTTGGTTCGGGTTTCAATTCCACAATTGTAGGTTTTTACTTCTAGCTGTTCTAAGATACTGAAGACTAAAAGAAATATCAATATTATGATTCAGCAATCATACTAATTTGTTAAACCCCACCTTCTCTGTATAATTCTACCACCACCTTTGATCTTTCTCCTACTCTTTAAGAGTATTTGAGTATGGCCATTCTAAATTTTCATGTTAAAAGGGGCTGTCGATATTATGGGATGGGGGATGGAACTAGCTGATGTTCTGGAGAGGCTGGCCCCTCTGCATTTCAGGATTTATCTGGTCCAGGGACCCATCTGGAGGCTGTAGGTTTCTGGAATGTTACCCCAGTGCGTGGAACCTTTGTAGAATCTTATATAATACCTTAGGTGTTCTTTAGGATTGGCAGGAATGGTTTTGGTTGGGGTTTAGCAAGCCATGAGTTTATAAACCTTTTTAAAAAGTTGTCCTACCCCCCTCAATCCCATCTCCCAGCATACTTGAAAACTCCCATTGTTCCCTTCCCCCAACAGAGAGCCCCACCCCTGGTGGGCCGCTGGGTGCCCTTCGCTGCGGTGGCTGCAGCTAACTGTGTCAACATCCCAATGATGCGGCAGCAGTGAGTACAGGGCAGATCTCTTTTTCTCCTACTAACCATGAGGTTACAAGGAAAGGCAAGAAACCAAGACACAGAGAGTGGCTTCTGGGATGTTGAGAGGGCTGCTGAAGGGTCCCTGAATCCTCGGGGCTGAGGTGTGGGGAGGGCTGCTGCTATGGTGAGGGCCCTGGGGGTGGCGGGTGACTTAGATTTGGTTGTGTGTTGAGTGTTGTCACTACCTGGAGGGCTGGGATGGGAGAGATAGGTAGACGTGTGGGCCTTTGTACCAGACCCTGTGCTTTCAATTGAAATGGTGTATTTAAATTGTGAATACTGCCTACATCCAAAACCCTGGGTTGACTTAGAGACTGAAAGACAGTACAGCAAGGTGTCTAAAGAAAGAACCAACCCAAGAAGCTTTGAAAGAAGCTACAGGTGTAGATAGATGTTTTCCAGGCACCTGGCTTTAAAATTCTCAACAGAGAAGATTAAAGGGGAAACGCATTTTTGTTTCTTGATTAGGGAAGGCATAGATGTTCCTCTGTTGTGAGGATTTAATGAGGCACTTAGCGAAAAGCTCTCAAAACCGTGCCTGGAATAGAACAAATGCTTCATGAGTGCTAGCTGTCATTGTCACTGTTGTCATCATCACCATTGTTATACCTGCAAGCCCCATTTATTGGGACTACCAGCAAATGGAAATTTATCACAAAAGCCCTTGTAGAAAAACCAAGACAGAATAGTCATGCATGTACATTGCTTCTCTTCCTTTCTTATCCAGTCACTTTTTCTCAGTGAACGAATCAGTCCCAGCCACCAACCTGGTCTTGGGTTGAGTGCTGTCAAGGACTAGCCTGAGAATAATAGCTAGAACAGCTCTTGGTGAAACGGTCATTCTGTCTGAACTAGCACTTTGCAAACACTGTCTCAATTTACTCCTCAACAAGTCCTATGAAGTAGGTGCCATGCTTATCCTCATTTTGCACATGAGGAAAATTAAGGCTTTAGAGGGGTTAAGTAATGTGCCCAAGGCTACACACCTCTGCAGTTTCAGGATTCAGCCTAAGTAGTCTGGGCCCAGGGCTTGTCCTCTTAATCACTGCCCTATGTCACATCTGAGCGGTCACTTCTGCTCATTGGAGTGCAGAAGGAAAGTCAAGGGCCAGGCCATGGGGGGTGGCTTTCTAGAGCTTATGTGCCCTGGCCGTGGTCCCCTGCGTCTGAGTATATCACACAGCTGGCAGTCTTCTAGCACCCCTTTCTCTAGTTCATCAACTGCTGTCAATGTTTAGGGAACTCATCCAGGGCATCTGTGTGGAGGACAGGAACCACAACGAGATTGGTCATTCCCGGGTGAGTGGAGGCCTCCCTTTGGGGTGGGAGGAGGGAATTTCCTCCCAACTCCTGTCACTGCCTTACTGGTCAGAGCAGGCCTGGGCTCCACATAGGATTGAGAATCCTCCTCTCTGACTCCATCCTCAGTCTCCATCAATTTACCCTTATTTCTCTGTTCAGAACAGGCTTCTCATGTCCTTTTTCTATCACTTTTGGTCCTGAAGCTATAAAAGTCTGGCTGGGTGGGAGAGGGTCGGGTGAGTTCACTCAGCCCCTGGCAGGTCTGTCCCTTCCCCTTTACCCACTCACACTTGGCTGTGATCCTTACCCAGCACGCCGGTGCAGCCCATATATACTGGATAAGGTAATTTCTGACAATGTGCTCTCTTCTGCCCTCAGAGAGCTGCGGCCATAGGCATCACCCAAGTGGTTATTTCACGGATCACCATGGCAGCCCCTGGCATGAGTAAGAAGAAACCTTGTCATCCTGGGGACCCTGGAGAGTATGATGGGGCCTTAGCCACACTCAGCATTTGGTGGGAGGTACCATCATGCTTCAGACTGGTTTGCTTGTGTACTGAAAGCCACAAGAAGAAATATAACACCGTATTTCTTGGAACATCAGCTAAAATCTGCGATCTGGGGGAGAAAGTTATTTTCATTCAACAAATACTAATTAAGCACCTGCTATGTGCTGGTCGTGTTACTGGGTGCTAGAAAGACAGTGGTAGCAAAAATAAATTTCCTAAATTCCCTGGTGAAGCTTCCAGCTGGAGTAAATTACAGAGTAGGATACAAAAATTGTTTGAATGAGCCTTCAAAGATACTTTGAGTTTTGAGAAGGACTCTTCGGGTATCAAGGTACATGTGCTCTGCTTAATAGGTGTGTGGGATGAGAAGTTTGGGAAGTGCTGTTCTGCTGGGCCTTGGAGGAGAGGGGCTGTGGTGGTCAGGCCTACACAGTCTTCCATTCTCCTAAATGGGAAGTATTTCCTGGAGCTTCTGGGGAAGGAGAGGGAATCACCTAGTCACTGGTCTGACTTCAGAAGGGGGCTTGGGGAGAGTCCTCCAGCCCTCCCCCTCAACTTTTCCCCTGGTCTCTTCCAGTCTTACTGCCAATCCTTATGGAAAGACTGGAGAAACTACATTTCATGAAGGTGAGTGGTATCCTCTTCAGTCATCTGTTCAGCCCAGAGTTCCCCAACCACACCTGGTTCCTGAACCTTCCATCCTTCTGTCTAGCTACCACCCCTTCCTTCATCATACCCAATAATAGAGCTCATACCAGTCTTCCCTGGCCACCTGTTTTAGACATCATAGCAGGTATCCTGACCTTGTCTGCGGAGAGCAAGGCAAGCAGGAGAGATCCCCCCTCTTCCCTTTCAGGGCCAGGAGTTCCTCGTCTGTGAGTTCTTTTAGCCGATGATGGCAGGGTAGGTGTGGGGTCCATCTTAAGGTATAGGAGTCCCTTGTGAGTCTCTCTTGTTTGTTTTTTATGCAGAAAGTCAAGGTCCTTCATGCCCCATTGCAGGTCATGCTCTGTGGGTGCTTGTAAGTATCTCCTCTTCATGGTTTGTGTTCTGTAGTAGCTGGGAATCTGAGATCTGCTTTGTGTAGCCTGTGTTAGAGAACATGTTCTTCTTTACTTTAAAAGCGGCCTAGCATAGAATCCCTGTGGTCTATCAGCAGAGCTCTCATTATATCTTTTTTTTTTAAACTTTTTTTATTAATTAACAAAAAAACATTAAGATATCATTCCATTCTACATATACAATCAGTAATTCTTAATATTATCACATAGTTGCATATTCATCATTTCTTAGAACATTTGCATCGATTTAGAAAAAGAAATAAAACGATAATAGAGAAAAAAAAGATTATACATACCATACCCCTTACCCCTTGCTTTCATTTACCACTAGAATTTCAAGCTGAATTTATTTTAACATTTGTTCCCCCTATTATTTATTTTTATTCCATATGTTCTAGTCTTCTGTTGATATAGTAGCTAAAAGGAGCATCAGACACAAGGTTTTCACATTTACAGAGTCTCATTGTGAAAGCTATATCATTGTTCAATCATCATCAAGAAACATGGCTACTGGAATGCAGCTTTACATTTTCAGGCAGTTCCCTCCAGCCTCTCTGCTACATCTTGAACAACAAGGTGATACCTACTTAATGCATAAGAATGACCTCCAGGATAACCTCTGGACTCTGTTTGAAATCTCTCAGCCATTGACACTTAGTCTCATTTCACTCTTCCCCCTTTGGTCGAGAAGGTTCTCTCAATCCCTTGATGTTAATTCTCAGCTCATTCTAGGGTTTTTCTCAGTCCCTTGATGCTGAGTCTCAGCTTATTCCAGGATCTCTGTCCCACGTTGCCAGGAAGGTCCACACCCCTGGGAGTCATGTCCCATGCAGAGAGGGGGAGGGTGGTGAGACTGCTCGTCATGTTGGCTGGAGAGAGAGGCCACATCTGAGCAACAAAAGAGGCTCTCTTGGGGGTGACTCTTAGGCCTAAATTTTAAGTAGACTTGACC
>PVIY010022874.1:0-40171 GCA_004026745.1 Myrmecophaga tridactyla | reverse complement strand
ATTTGACATTCCCACCAACAGTGAATAAGTGTGCCTCTTTCTCCACATCCTCTCCAGCACTTGTCATTTTCTGTTTTGTTGATAATGGCCATTCTGGTGGGTGTGAGGTGATATCTCATTGTGGTTTTGATTTGCATTTCTCTAATGGCCAGGGACGTTGAGCATCTCTTCATGTGCCTTTTGGCCATTTCTATTTTAGTTTTAGGAAATATTTTGATAAAAAAAAAGGTAAGGCATTTTGTGCGATTGCTCTATTAGCAAAAAAGGGAACTCCAAAATAAAAAGCATAGGAGTTCTGATCCCACTTAGGATGTGGAAAGCAGGAAAAGTGTCTCCCCCAATTTAACAAGAAAAAGCAGGACAGACTACTGATCAAAACCATTCTGAGTTTATCAGAGAGCTAAGGTCTCAGGGAGGCAAAGTACCTAAAATAGAAGAAACACTGGACCTCTCCAAGGACAGACAGAAAGTGAGCACAGACCTCCTGCTGAAGAGCAAGGGGAGAAGAGAGCCAGAGATCAAAAAAGTGAGTTACAAGAATTTAGCTAAATGTGTGAAGGTTCCACTAAATGCCACCCATAGGTGGCATGGGAGAGAGACCCTGAGGCCCATAGACACTAGGGAAGTTCCCACCCACTGGCCTTCTTCTCTACAGACTTCCTTGCTAGGAAAGATTGCAGGGAAAGAAGGGACCACAAATGGCTTTCCTCAGAGGGAAAGGCCAGGAGGAGGGGATTTTCCTGTGGGAAAGACATGAAGCCCCTCCTAGACCCTTGGCCCCCCCAGAATAAATACAAAAGACTTAATTGTAGCTGGAGGAAGGATTCAACCTTCTCCCACCATGGGAGAGCCAAGGTGCTCTCTCCCTTCTCTCCCCAGTTTGATTTCTTTCCACAGGGTCCATTGAACAAGCCTCATTCCCAGGACCCGGGGAGTTAGGACCTGCCTATGCCTGTGACTAGACAAGGAAAACAAAGAAAAATTCTTATCCGCATGGAGCATTTATTCTAAAAGAGGATACCAAGAAATCAAACATTTTAAAATGTGAAAATGTATTGCTTGCCTCTTACTGAGTAGAATGACTCTAAAACTATGCTTCATTCTTCCCATTTGTAAAATGGGGATGATATACTATGGGACCTGTTTCAAGGCATTTAATAGAATATAAACTGTGAAGCTAAATGGCACATATTAATCATTCAATAGATCTTTGTTTTCAGTATTTAGCTTTCTGGGGTTGTATCAGCAATCTACACATTAACATGTTCACTTCATCTTTCTGATTTTAAGGCAGGGTCAACCTGAATTTGAAACTCTACTTACATATGTAGCCCAAATACATTGTTTTCTTTTAGTTCATCTATCATTTCACTTTCTTTCAAAGAATAGATCAGCAAATTGAGCAGCCATCATGACTTTCCTATGCTTTCCTCTAGATTTTGGTAAATGTATATTGATGATTTTCCTGTTTGGAAATACTAAGGCTATCTGTGGTTACCAAGGAATTATTCCTTAGTTCTTCAGATTTTCTCTAAATGCTCTTAACACAAACTCCTGGAAAGTAAATATAGACCGCTATAGAAAAGTCCCACGTTACTGAAGCCACCAACTAAATCTAGATGTACAAAATTAGTTAAGCAGTGGTAGCATTATACCACGGATTTGTAGACCATGATAATTTAGGTGTATAGACACAGACACACAAGCATATCAAAAACTCTCTATATGATCTTTTTTTTCTCTACAGAAACGCTCTGAAGTTTACTTATTTGATTCTACCTTCAAGGTTTATTATCTCTGCTGCAATTATGAGATTCTGTTTAAATAGCATTTGTATTATGCTCACAATTTATGAACTTTGAATAGTATGAAATGAGATGATAAAGTGTATAAAAGAAGCACATATTTTCCAATTCTTTCCTGTACAGTTTAAGCTCGCTCTGCAAGCCATTACTGAAATGTATCAGAATCCACTCGGGACAATTTACCATATTATTATCATTAAAGTTTATTGGTGGCTTCCTTAAGCATAATGCAGGATGCAGGAGAGTAAAAGCCTTAAAGAAAAATAAGTACATTTCCCAAGTGATTTTGAACATTTGTTCACAAAATCATTTATTTTAAGCTCTTTTGCTTTGCTTATTCATTTGAAATTGTTTTTAGTCTTTAATATCCATGCTTAATTAAGTGACACCCAGGGCAAATCAGAAGTAAACAACAGCAACAACAAAAAGAATGCATTTATTATCTTCTAGTATGTAAGTTGCTTTTACTCACAGTGATTAAAATTAAGCACACTATTATCTAATAACAACTAAATTATTAAAATATGTGAGTATACCTACCACAACCTTATACTTTGCTTCTTGTTCCCAATGCCTTTCTAATGCATTCTCCACAATCCTGCAAGAGTGATGCTTCAGAAAAACAGATATCATCTTTCAGTTCACTGCTCAAAATATTTCATTGAATCACTATCACAAGCAGGATACAATTTAACATTTTAGTGTTGTGCACCAGGGTGGCTTCTGATTGTCTTTCAGGCTTGTGAGGATGATTACAGGAGACTACAGTGGGAACACAGTAAGTAGAAATGTAAATTCCTTTTCACATAGTTACTGCTCAAATCACAGCCTGGAGGTGAATGAGAAAGGAATTGTGGAAAGACTGTGGACACCATGAGGCCAAACCAAATATTTTAGTGGAGTCCATTCTTTGGCTTCAAAAGACTTCATCATTGCCATCAACCTCTCCTTCCTATGTTTGCCCACTCTAACATTTTACTCTCTAGAGTTACTTCTCTTTTGAGCAGTAATATATATAGTATCAATTTATCACGCTCTTTTATGACGTATCTCCCACTTGAATTACTACTTCTCCTTTAATTTGTCTTGTAAATCTCTTCCTATTCAGTGTCTGAAATTTCTCTCTGATTTCACCCTGTTCCTGAAGCCTTCCTTCACGTCTTTCTGACACTATAGAATCACTTGCCACTGTACCTTAACTATTGTTCAATTCTTTGTTTATATCACCCCATATTTGAGTTATGTCCTAGGTCCTAATAGCTTGCGTACATCTTTAGGCTAGTATTATGTTTTCACTTAATTTAGTATCTGGCAGATATTTGGAACATAAAAAGCTATTTGCTGAATTTGTCTATTGTTGATGATGATTGATAGCTAGTAGTATTAGTACCATATTAAAAAACACATAAATGAGAGTTAAATGAACAATTTGAAGTTACATACTAAGGGAATGGGAGTCTTGATAATGATGACCTTTAATGATTCAATCAAAATTTCAGTAAAATCAAAATATTCTTTTTACAATGGGTTCGCATCCACAGGATGGATTAAGATTAAGACCATGTTTTTCTATGTTACAAGCCATAACAAAGCAGAAAGAATATTTGAAGATGCAATGACTTAAAACTTCCTAAATGTAATGAAAGTAAATGAATTTACACATAAAAGGAGCTCAGTGAACTTCAAACAAGATAAACTCAAAGAAGTCCACACCAAAAGACATTATAATCAAATTGTCTGATGCCAAAGACAAATGGAGAATGCTGAAAGCTGCAAGGAAGAAACAAGGAGCTTCAATAAGATTAAGTGCTGATGTTTCAACAGAAACCACAAAAGCAAGAAAATAGTGGGATGGCATATTTAAAGTGTTCAAAGAAAAAAAAAACTGCCAACCAAGAATTCTGTATCTGACAAAACTCTCTTTCATAAAAGAGGGAGAAATTTAGAAATTCCCAAGCAATAGATGAGGAATTTTGTCACCATCAGGTCGGAGCTACAAGAAATGCTAAAGTGAGTTCTTCAGAATGAAAGGAAAGAGCAGTAGGTAGTAAATTGAGTGCTCATGAAGAAATAAAGATATTTGATAAAAATAACTATGAAGGTAAATACAAATGTTGGTACTATCATGTTTTTGACTTATAATTTTAGTTTTTACCTCTTATGGGATATAAAATGCAAATGCATAGAAAGTAATAATAAATTTATGAGTTTAGAAATACAATGTGTAAAGATGTTGTTTCAGTTTGGTAAAGCTGCTAGAATACATCACACACACAAAAATGAGTTGGTTTTTATATTGAGAATTTATTAGTTTACAAATTTACTGCTCTAAAGCCATGAAAATATCAGGACAAAGGTATCAACAGAATCATACCTTCTCTGAAGAAAGGCTGCCAGCCTCTGGGATACCTCTGTCACATGGGAAGGCACATGGCTGGCATTTGTTGTTCCTTCTCTCCTGGCTTTCACTACTTTCAGCTTCTGGGTTCAGTGGCTTCCTCTCTCAAATTCTGTGGGTATGTCCTTGTCTCTCACCTTCTCTGGGGCTTCTCTGAGCTCTCTGAGCTTTTTCTCTGTGTCCTTTATCTTCTTGTAAGGGACTCCAATAAGAAGATTAAGGGCGGCTGCCGTGGCTCAGCAGGCAGAGCTCCAACCTGCCGTGCTGGAGGTCTGGAGTTCGATCCCTGGTGCCTCCTGCCCATATGCAAATTAAAAAAAAAAAAAAAGAGGATTAAGATCCACCTTGAATGGGGTGGGTCATATCTCATGAAATAACCTTATCAGAAGGTCCCACCCACAATATAACAGAATCCACAGGAATCAATTAAAAGAATACAGCCTTTTCTGGGGTTCATAAGATATTTATGCCAACATATTTCATTTATGAAAAGAATAACATAAAGGTGGAAAGACATAGAGGAATAGGAATATAGTTTATGTATGCTATTAAAGTTAAATTGCTATCAAATCAAATGATATTTTTATAGATTTAGGATGCAATTTGAACCCCAATGAGACTACAAAGATAATATCTGAAAAATTCTACTAAGAAATTTAAGAGAAGGGATCCTAAGGATTCATTAAAAAAGGTCAACCAAATATAAAAGAAGGCAGTAATGAAAGAATTGAGAAAGACAAAAAAGTAGAAGACTTACAAAAATCAAATAGCAAAGTGGTAGAAGTCTTGCATTACCAGTAGTTTTCTTCAATGGAAATAGGTTAAACTCTCCATGAAAATACAAAGATTGGAGGAATGGATTTAAAAGCATGGCAAAACTATATGTTGTTTACAAGAGACTTACCTTTAATAAAGATACAGCAGTCAACTATAAAAGAATAGAAAAAATATCCAAATATTTTTATTACTTATATATCTTTTTGGTAAATTATAATTTAACAAATTGTTATAATAAATATAACAAAAAGAGGACAGAGGTAGATGTACTAAGTAGACTGGAACATAAAAGAAGAAAACAATAGAAATTAGCATTTATCTTGAGATGAATGAAAATAAGAACATAATGCATTGAAACATGGGATGTAGCAAGGCAGTGCTCAGAAGGAAATTTATAGGTTTAAATTTTTGCACAAAACAAGGTCTCAATGAATTAGCATTGTACCTGAAGGAACTCAAAAAAGAGAGCAAACTAAACAGAAAGTGAGTAGAAGGAAGGAAAAAGTAAAGATTAGAGTTGAGATAACAAGAGAAAATGAACAAATAAAAAAGTTGATTCTTTGAGAATATCACTAGAATTTCAAAGCTTTACCTAGACACACAAAGATAAAAAAGAGAGGATGCAAATAATGATAATCATAAATGACAGGATGGACATAAATAACCTTAGAGAAATGAAAAGGATTATAAGAAGACAGTAGGAATAACTGTATGTCACCAAATTATATAACTTAGATGAAATGAATAAATTCTTAGAAATACATAAATTACCAGAACTGACTTAACAAAAAATAAAAGATCTCAACAGACTAACAAGTAAAGAGAATGAGTCAGTAATCCAAAGCTTCCCAACAAAGAAAGTCTAGGACCAGATGACTTCACTGGTGAATTTTATCAAATATTAAAAGAATTAACACTAATCCTGCCCAAACTCTTTCATGAAATTTAAGGGAAGGAAATATCTCAAAACTCACTCTATGAGCCCAACATCACTCTTATACTAAATACAGATAACAATATTTCAAGGAAAGAAAATTACAGGCCAATGTCCCTCAAGAATACAGATGTAAAAATCTTTAATAGAATACTTGCAAACAAAATCCAACAGAACATTAAAAAAATTGTACATCATGATCATGTAAATTTTATCCCAGGAATGTAAAGGTGGCTCAATATAATGAAATCAGTTAGCACAATACACCACAGTAAGAGGATAAAGACAAAAAATACATGATCTCAATAGATAGAACATCTAAACAGAGGCTCAATAAGGAAATAGAGATTTTGAATATGATAAATGAAATAAACAACAGAAATTTACAGAACATTACACCCTACAACAGCAGGATACACATCTTTCTCAAGTGTTCAAGGATCATTCTCAAGGATAGACCATATGCTGGGTCACAAAGTATATCTCAATAAATTTAAAAATACTGAAGTCATACCAAATACTTTCTCAGGTATAATGGAATAAATTTGGAAATCAATAAAAGACAGAGGTCCAGAAAATTAACAAATATATGGAGGCTAAACAACACACTTTAACAGCCAGTAGGTCAAGGAAGAAAATAAAGAAAATCAGTAAATATCTCAAAACAAATGAAAATGAAAACACAACCAATCAAAATGTATGAGATATACAGCAAAGGCAGTGTTGAGAGGGAAATTTATTGTCTTAAATGCCTATATTAAAAAAAAAAAAGAGTTATTAAGAAACAGACCATCCAACTTCCACCCTGCCAGTTCCTAGCTCTCACTGCCTCCTCTGGGAGGCCTTTGCTCTGCAATGTCCTTCTTGTTTCTGGGAGAATGTTCATGGATAGTTTGGGATCTGTACCTCCCCAACAATGCCCCAGCAGCCATTTCCCAGGGAGTTGGGGAGGGACCTGTACCCATGACAGAGAATGGAGTCTGGGAGTGCCAGGCCCTGCTCTGGGCCTCCAACTGCACCTGGGTTTTAGGAGCTCTTGGCAGCGCTCCACAGGCAAAGCAGCTCTAAGCAAACCAGAGCATACTTGCCCCTTCCCAAGTGCTATTTTATTCTCATTTTTTGATATTTCAAGCTGTAAACCTATAACTTCCCATTACAACACTCAGGACCTTACATGGAAGAGAGGGAAGAAAGATGGTGTTCTACTTTGCTAGCTGCTGGAATGCAATATATCAGAAATGGAATGGCTATTAAAAAGGGGAATTTAATAAGTTGCTAGTTTACAGTTCTAAGGCTGAGAAAATGTCCCAGTTAAACCAAATCTACAGAAATGTCCAATGTAAGACATCCAGGGAAAGATACATTGATTCAAGAAGGCCGATGAAGTTCAGAGTTTCTCATTTGGAAGGGCACATGGTGAACATGGTGTCATCTGCTAGCTTCTTCTCCTGGCTTCCTGTTTCATGAAACTCCCTGGGAAGCGTCTTCCTTCTTCATCTCCAAAGTGCTGGCTGGTGGATTCTCTGCTTTATGGTGCCACAGCATTTTCTGCTTTCTCTGAATCTCTTTTATTCTCCAAAATGTTTCCTCTTTTCTAGGACTCCAGAAACTTATCAAGATCCACCCAAATGGGTGGAGACATGTTGTCACCTAATCCAGTTTAACAACCACTCTTGATTAAATCACATCTCCAGGGAGATGATCTGATTACAGTTTCAAACATAGTATTGAATAGGGATTATTCTGCCTTTATGAAATGGGATTTAGCTTAAAACATGACTTTTCTATGGGACATACATCCTTTCAAACCAGCACAGGTGGTAAGAGTGGTGGTACAGGGTGGACTGCAATATTGTAATGTTTTTGCATTTTCCAATATCCCCCAACCCTTCCAACATTGTCAGCAATTATGCCCATTCCTAAATGTACTCTCTCAACTTTATAAAATCACCAAAAAATTAATCTCCCAGCGTCCCTTTAAAGTTAAAGGAATTTAACTCTTTTTGGGGGATTGAGGCAGAATAAAGTAGGGCAATTGTAAGTCCTTGGTTTCCTATTCAGCTCTGAAAGAGTTAACAGACAACTGTAAGTCCCTTGTTTCTTTTGGAGCTCCAAAGAAAGTAATGCAAACTGCAAACTTCCTGGGTCAAAAGTTACCCTAAAGCCCCCAAACCTCCCCAAACAATAAAAGATTATAAAATTTTAGGCCCAAAACAAATTCTTAGTTAGTGATAAGAAGCAAAAGATCATAAAGATTGTTAACTACTTGCCCAAAGACTAATTTTATGTAAATGACTGTAAGCGCAAGCTATCTATCTCCTCCTTAAACAAAGAAAATGCCTGCCTGGTGCCCAAAGACCACCATAGGCACCTGCACAAAGAAAACACCTGGTGTTCAAAAGTTACTATGGGAATCTGCTACTTACAAAACTTTCCTATAAAACAAGTAAGCCCACTCCACTCAGTGCATGTCCCTCCCTTAGGCACATTTGCATTATCACATGTACTCCTTCTCTACTTCTCTTTAATAAACTTCATTATTTATTCATAAAAAATCAAGTAAATGTACATGCTACCACATGGATGAACATTAAAAACATCTTAAGTGAAAGAAGCCAAACACAAAAGATCACATATTATGTAATTCCATTTATATGAAATGTACAGCATAAGCAAGCCCATAAAGATAGAAGGTAGATTGGTTATTGCCAGGTACTAGGGAGAGGGAGAAATGGGGAGTCTTTCTGGGTTCATGCAAATGTTATAAAATTGATTGTGGTGATGGTTGCATAATACTGTGAATACACAAAAAATTATTGAATTGTACATTTTAATAAGTGGGTGAATTGTATGGTCCATGAATTATATTTCAATAAAGCTGTTATTTTAAAAAGAAGAAAGAACCAAAATGAAGAATTAACTGTTCACTTGGAAGGACTAGATAAAGAACAGCAAATTAATCCCAAAGCAAACAAAGGAAATAAATAAAGAACATTAGAGCATAAATAAATGAAATTGAGAACATGAAAACAATCAAGAAAATCAAGAAAATAAATGGACAAAAAAAGAGAGAGGATATAAATAAATAAAATCAGAAATGGAAGAGGAGACATGACCACTGACCTTGCAGGAATAGAGGAGTTAATGAAAGGATATTATGAACAACTACATGTAAATAAACCAGACAGCATACATGAAATGGATAACTTCCTGGAGGCATGAACAAACAATGTTGACTCAGAAAGAAATAGATGACTTCAACAAATCAATCACAAATAAAGAGATTAAATCAGTCATCAAAAAGCTCCAAAAAAAAAAAAAAAAAAAGAAAGAAAGAAAAATTCAGGTCCAGATGGCTTCACATGTGAATTCTACCAAGCATTCTTGGTAGAATTCTTGGTAGTACCAATCCTGCTCAAATTCTTCAAACAACTTGAAGAGGAGGAAAAGCTACCTAACTTATTCTATGAAGCCTACATTACCCTAATACCAAAGCCAGACAATATACAAGAAAAGAAAGTTAAAGACCAATCACTCCAATGAATATAGGTGCAAAAATCCTCACCAAAATACTTGCAAATTGAATCCATCAGCACATTAAAAGAATTATATACCATGACTAAGTGAGAATTTTCCAGGTATGCAAGGCTGGTTCAACACAAGAAAATCAATTAATGTAACACATCACATCAATAAGTCAAATGAGAAAAACCACATGAGCACCTCGATTGAAGAAGAGAAAGAATTTGACAAAATTCAGCAACCTTTTTTGATGAAAACACTTCAAAGGATGCAAATAGAAGGGAACTTATTTAACATGATAAAGATAATGTATGAAAAATCCTCAGATAACATCATCCTCAATGGGGGATGACTGAAAGCTTTCTCTCCAAGATTAGAAACAAGTCAGATGCCCACTGTCACCATTATTATTCAACATTGTGCTGGGAGTTCTAGCTAGAGCAATTAGACAAGGAAAAGAAATAAAAGGCATCCAAATTAGGAAAGAACAAGTAAAACTCTCACTGTTTGCAGATGACATAATGTTGTATGTCGAAAATCCTGAAAAATCTGCAGCAAGGCTACTAGAGCTAATAAATGAGTACAATAAAGTAGCAGGGTGCAAGGTCAACACACAAAAATCAGTTGTATTTCTATACACTAGTGATGAGCAATCTGAGGAGGAAATCAAGAAGACAATTCCATTCAAAATAGCAATCAAAAGGATCAAATATTGAATAAATTTAACTAAGGATACAAAAGGCTAACACACAGAAAATTATAAGAAATTGCTAAAAGAAATCATGGAAGACATAAATAAATGGAAGGGCACACCATGTTCATGGATTGAAACACTAAATATAGTTAAGTGTCAATTCTACCATAATTGATTTATAGTTTTAATGCAATACCAATTAAAATCCCAACAACTTACTTTGCTGAAATATAAAAAACAATAATCAAATTTACATGGGGGCAGTGTGATAATGGTTCAGTGGCAGAATTCTTGCCTGCCATGCTCAAGACCTGGGTTAAATTCCCAGTGCCTAACCATGCAAAAAAAAAAAAAAAAAAAGATATGGAAGGGGAGCATACCCCAAATAGCTAACAACATCTTGAGAGGGAAAAATGAAGTGGGAGGTCTCACACTACCTGATTTTAAAGCATATTAGAAAGCTACAGTGGTCAAAACAGCATGGTGTTGACATGAAGAGATATACTAACCAATGGAATTGAATTGAGTGTTCATAAATACACCCTCTCATCTATGGATAATTCATCTGTGATACTGTGTTAAAGCCAGCCCACACAGAACAGGGTAGCCTCTTCAATAAATCATGTTTGAAGAACTGGATATCCATATGCAAAAGAATGAAAGAGATCCACATCTCACCCTATATAAAAATTAATTCTAAATTGGTCAAAGACCTAAACATTGGAGTTAAAGCCATACAACTTTTAGAAGAAAATGTAGGGAAATATATATCTTGTCATAGGAGATGGCTTCCTAGACCTTACATCCAAAGCACAAACATTGAAAAAGAAATAGATAACTGGGATCTTTATAAAATTAAATACTTTTGTGCATCAAAGAACTTTGTCAGGAATGTAAAAAGGCAGTCTACACAATGGGAAATAATATGTAAAAAACACATATTAGATAAGGGTTTACTATCTAGAATATATAATGATTCTACAACTCAACCACAAAAAGACAAACAACCCAGATTGAAAATGGGTAAAAGACATGAACAGACACTTTTCAGAGTAGGAAATACAAATGGCTAAAAGGCATATGAAAGGATGCTCAATTCCCATGGTTATTAGGGAAATGCAGATCAAAATCAACAATAAGATATCATCTGAAATTAACTAGACTGGCCATTATCAAAAAAAAAAAAAACTAAACTAAAAACAACAAGTGCTAGAGAGAATGTGGATAAAGAGGCACACGGTTGGTGGGAATGTAAAATAGTACAACCACTCTGGAAGGCAGCTTGGTGGTTCCTCAGAAAGCTAAGAATAAAATTGCTATATGATCCAGTAATTCCATTACTAGGTATATATTGAGAGAAAATGAGAGCAAGGACACAAACAGACATTTACACACTGATATTTATAGCAGCATTATTTATTATTCTTATATGGAAACAGCCCAAATGTTCATCAGTGAATGAGTGGCTAAACAACCTTTGGCATATATATATATATGATGGAATATTACAGAACTGTGAGATAATATAAAGTCATAAAACGTGTAACAATGTGTATGAACCTTGAGGACATGAGGCTGAGTGAAATTAACCAGAAACAAAAGGACTAATCCTGTATGGTCTCACTGATATGAAATAACATTAATGAGTGAACTTTGAGAGTTAAATTTAAGAACACAGGTTATCAGGAGATAGAAATAAGGTAGAGATTGGGCATTTGGTACTGAAGGAATACAGACTGTGCAACAGGACTAACTGCAAAAATTCAGAAATAGATAGCACAATACTACCTGATGGTAGGACGATAATATAAGCACACTGAATGAAGCTGAATGTGAGTATGGTTGAGATCCCTCAACCATAGGGAGGTGTTATATACCATGGTATTATATACCATAGGAAACCAAGGGCTGGGAGCACATATAAACCAGAAGGAAAGATAGAGGATACTGACTGAAACTATATAATTTAGGAATGCTTAGAGTGGACAGTGATGGTAATTAAATGTACAAACATAAAAACATTTTACATGAAGGAGAACAAATGAAAGTCAATCTTGCAAGGTGTTGAAAATGGATGGTATACAGGAAAAAGTACAATCAATGCAAACTAGGGTCTATAGACAACAATAAGATTATAATACACTTCCACTGAATATAACAAAAGCATTATTCTGCAACTAAATGCCAACAAGCAGGGGGTATCAGGGAAGGGTATGAATTCCTTGCAGAAGAAAAGGAAATTTATTCATATAGATTATGGTGGCAAAGACATGGCTATATGCTTAGGTTGCATTGTATGATGTGCAAATAAAACTGTTTAAAATTGAACAGAGAGAAACAAGTGCTAGAGAAAATGTGGAGAAAGAGATGTACCTATACATTCTTGGTAGTGAAGCTGAGAGATGCAGCCCCTCTGGAGGACAGTGTGGTGATTTCCCCAAGGGGAGGGGTTACCAAATGGTACAACCCTGTTGTACTGTATATACCTGGAGGAACTGTATATATCTGGAGGAACTTATAGTGGGGACACAAATGGACATTTACCCACTGGCATTTATGGTGGTAGTGTTTTCAATTGCAATGGATGGAGGTGGCCTAAGGGTACAATGACTGAGGAATGGAAGGAGGAATTTAGGTATATACATACAATGGACTACTGAAAGGCTGCACAAAGGAATGAAGTTGTGAGGTTTGTAACTAGGAGAATAAAGCTGAAGGACACTATGTTGAATGAAATGGCAGAAACAAAAAGAGAAGTATTATCATGCCTCACTTATACGGACTAATTACAATGCACTCAGAAAATTGAAGTTGGGAGCATGGGTTATCAGCTTGAAGCCTATTGTAAAGGGTCCTAGATTGTTAGCTCTTACAGCAGCCACATATATTAAGGAGTTGTAGTTGTTATTTCTAAACTCTCAAATACTGAGCTGTTTGTGTATATCCTGGCTGTTCCCAGAAATCCCAGGTATTTATGTGACACCTGAGAGACAGAGTTAAAGCTCTGAAGCAATAAAAGTCACCATTACTCCATGCAACTGTTAAAAAAGGTAAACAAGCGATCAGACTTCAACTAAAAATATGAGTGAAGCTGATCTGGAAAGGACTAAGAGTAAAGGCTGATATCATCCGTATTTTAAAACTTCAACTTCTGTGTAAGACCAGAGGAGAGTTATTTATTTGGTGCAAAATTTATATTTTGGGTAGCGTGTTACCTAATTTAACTTGTATGGTCAGTTTAGTTGAACACCATAAGTACATGGAACTTTGAATAGGTCATATAATCTTGTTGGTTTGTACAGGTTTGTGTGATGCCCCAACATATCTCAGAGTAATTTGGGCAGAGAATAAAAAAAGTATTTGCAAAGACTGCATGGCAGACTGGGGAGAAAGGAAGAAATATTAAACCTCCCCATTTGGGATATTCTTGCTATTCTCAAAAGCAGTGGGGACAACAAATTCAATAAGCTGAGCCTTCAACTTTGTGGCTTGCCCCTATGGAACTTATTCCTGCAAAGGAGAAGCTAAGCCTACTTACAATTATCCCCGAGTCCCCCTCTCCCTCTTCCAGAGAACCTCTTTTATTGCTCAGATGTGGCCTCTCTCTCTAAGCCAACTTGGCAAGTGAACTGGCTGCCACCCCCTACATGGGACATTGCAACATGGGACATGGCTCCCGGGATGAGCCAGGACTTGGCCTCATAGAGTTGAGAAAGCCTTCTTGACCAAAAGGGAAAGTAAAGAAATGAGACAAAATAAAGTTTCAGCTGCTGAGAGATTTCAAACAGAGTCAAGATGTTATTCTGGATGCTATTTTTATGCATTATATAGATACCCCTTTTAAATATGTGGTGTATTGAAGTTGTTTGAGAGAAGTACCTGAAACTGTTGAGTTGTGTTCCAGTAGCTTGGATTCTTGAAGATGACTATATAGTGATATAGCTTTTATAATGTGACCATGTGATTGTGAAAACCTTCTGTCTGTTGCTCCTTTTATCTAGGATATGGACAGATGAGTCAAAAATAAGGATAAAAAATAAATAAATAATTGGGGGGATAATGGGTTAAAAATTGGGTAGATTGAAATATTAGTGGTCAATGAGAAGGAGGGGTAAAGGGTATGGGATATATGAGTTTTTTTTTCCTTTTGATTTCTTTTTCTGGACTGAAACAAATGTTCTAAAAATGATCATGGTGATGAATATACACCTATATGATGATATTGTGAGCTATTGATTGTACACCATGTATGGATTTGTATGTGTATGAAGATTTCTCAATAAAAATACTTTAAAAATACAAGATCATTTCAATTGATGCAGAAAAGACATTTAACAAGATTGCACACCCTTTCTTGATAAAAATTTTCAGGAAAATTAGGATAGAAGGGGCCTTCCTCAATATATATGAAAACCCACAGCTAACATCATATTCTATGGTGAAAGGCAGGAAGGGCTCAACCTAAGACCAGGACCAAGATAGGGATGCCTGCTTTCAGCATGACTACTCCACATTATACTGAACATTGTAGCAGAACAATTAAGCAAGAAAAAGAAATAAGAAATATCCAAATTGTTAAGGAAGACGCAAAACTATCATTATTTGCAGATGACTTGATCCTATATAGAAAAAATCCTGAAGAATCCACAAGTATGCTACTAGAAATCATAAATAAATTCAACAAAGTAGTAGGATACAAAAGTCAACATGAAAAAATCAGTGGTGTTTCTATATACTAGCAATTTGTAAAGTAAATCAAGAAAACAATTCCAGTTGTGACACTAATTAAAAGAATCAAGTATCTAGGGATAAAGTTAGTCAAGGATATAAAGAACTTGTACACAGAAAACTACAAAACATTGCTTAAAGAGATTAGAGAAGACCTAAACAAATGGAAGCTATCCTATGCTCCAGAATTGGAAGACAATATTTTTAAGATGTCAATGGTACCTAAAGCTATTTACAGATTCAGTGTAATCCCAATCAAAATTCCGAGAGCATTCTTTGCAGAAAGGAAGAAACTGATCATTAAATTAATATAGAAGGTCAAGGTGACCCAAATAGCCAAAAAACATCTTGAAAAACAAGAATGAAGTGAGATGATGCTATGGAAAATATTTTGGCTCTCCTTTAGCAATGACCCTCAGTCTCATAAAGTGTGTCATACACACATACACAGACATAAAATCTCACCATACACTCTTCTATCAATTTCTTTTTAAAATTCCACTCCCTTCCTTAGCTTTCAGACAATCTTATAAAACCATATGTTCAGTTAGGCATTGAGATAAGAGGTGTGGAAAGATTGAGAAAACGTGCTGAAATGTTGAATAGTAATCAGTTCAGTGATCCTGTTTATGGTTTTGCTTTGAATAAATCTAAATTTAAAGCATTCTATTACTAAAACAGAAACCTTTCCATAATTTAAACAATATTCTTTTACATAGAGCACTTTGTATCATAAGCACACTATCATTTGCTTAATCAGATTAGAAGTAATTTTTTCCACTTTGAAAGCTAATATTTATATTAAAAAGTACTAATAATTATGTTAAATTAGAAAAGAAAAAGGATCAGGGCAGATCATTTAATAAAATTATTGTTTAGTATTCTTAATAAAAATGGAAAAATAATGCCTAAAATAACTCCTAAGTTACTCTGGAGTCAAATTCAAAAGTGATTTTTCAACTTTGTTTGCCTAGATAATATGTGTTTTTAAAGATTATTAGAAAATGTCTGTATTACAACATTTCATTTAAATGTTCATATATTTCATAAGTGAAAATAGAAATATCCTCTTATGTACTTGCAAATGAGAAAAATAAAGCTACTTTTTGAGACCAAATAATAAAATCAGCCCATAATTAATAATACCAAAATAAGCAAAATCACCTTAAAGAACTAGAATAACACCTAGGCTATTGATACATAAGAGAAAAAGAAGGAATAAATTAGTAACACATTAAAAAGAGTTTCAGTCCACTGGCAGTGTGGTTTCTGATGGAACTAATGAGGGCATTCACTGTGACAAGAATCTTTCAAACTTAGCCCAGGGGAAAGAACTCTAAGGCCTATGGACTGCCTGCCTGGTCCAAATGGTTTACAAACTTGGCTCATAAATAAATAAATAAATTGCAAGGGCTATATTTCAGGAATTTTTTTTTAAATATTATTTTGGTCTTCACTTTGCCAGTGGGATGCAGATAATCTTATGTATATATTGTTATTTTTATTTTATTGAATTGTAGTATGAGCATATTTTTATATTTATATATACTAGTTGTTGGTCATTTATATATCTTCTGGGCGTCTATCCGTTCTTCTATTCTGAAGCTATCTGTTTCTCTTAATTCCCTTTGCTTTGCTTCCTTTTGATTTGTTGGAATGCTTTCTTTTGTCCCGTCCCCAATTCATTCTCTGTTACGTATTTTGAAAATATTTTCTTTTGATCCATCACATGTCTTCTAACTTTGTTTATAATGTCTATTTCCATAGGGAAAAATTTTACTCTTTGGTGGTCTTATTCATTCTTATTGCATGTTCACCAACCAAATTTCTGATGATAATTTAGCTTTTTAATTTTTGTTTTTTCTTTTCTTTTTTTTTTTGCATGGGCAGGCAGCAGGAATGAAACCCAGGTCTCTTGCACAGTAGGCAAGAATTCTGCCACTGAGCCACCATGGCGCCGCCCTTTAACGTTGTTTTGTAATAAAAAAAAAAGAAATATTTTTCAGATGGTGCAAATGTATTTCCTTAAGCAGCTAAATTTCTTATTTTAAATTTATGCATTGAATTCTGGTTTATATAAAAGTCTCTTTGAACTTCGCTATTACATATATCCATCCTTGAGAAACAAAGGTACTTTCAGTGTGCTGAAGAATTGTCCATCACACTCTTCTTTTAAATGCTATAGAATCATTAATAAGTTTAATAGGCACTGAATGAATATTTTTAAATAAACAAGTCATATTTGAATATACTACTAAAAATGGAGATCCACGCTTAAATAAATGTCTCTTCAAATTCAAGTGAGAAATTCAAGAAATTATTTGATCGATTCGTTCATTTACTCATCCTCTGTAATCACGGCGTTTGGCTTCAAATATAATTTAAACTTACTTATTAAATAATAGCAACCAAGAATGGCTAAGTACATAGTGACAAAACAATGCAAAATAATAATGTTATTTTTCATTAAACAATAAAAAGACAGAGTAATAAGTCCTCAGATACATGTAAAAATAATCTCTGAACTTCTTAGAAATAATGTCATGAAAGTTACAGATTACAAAAATTCATTCCATTATAAACTTTCTTGGAATTTTTTTGAATATTGTTCATTGACAATAATCTTGATTTCAGTACCAGAGATGTAGGGCTACAATTTTAATTCTATTTTTGAACTATGAAATTCAATTCACCCTAAGTAAGAATCAATTTCCACAGTTTTGGGGATAAATATACACACTTAAAAAGTTGCTGTGGGGAGAAGGTTAGGGTTTAACAAATGAGTATGATTGTTGAATCGTTATATTGATATTTCTTTTAGTCTCCAGTATCTTAGAGCAGTTAGAAGTAAAAACCTAAAATTGTGGAATTGTAACCCATACCAAACTTTGAAATCTGTTCTACAACTGATTGTTGGGATGTGCTTTGAAATGTATTGCTTTTTTTAATATATGTTATTTTTCACAAAAAGGGAAAAAAAGTCAATTGCGATGATAAATGCACAGCTATATGATGATTTGTGAACCACTGATTGTACACTTCAGATGATTACATGTTACGTGACCATATAATATATAGCAATGAAAAAAATTATTATAAGAAGATCAAAGGAGAATGTGGAGTTATAAAAGAGAAGATAGGATTTAACAAATGACTATGACTCCTGAATCATTATATTGCTATTTCCTATAGTCTCCAGAGTCTTGGAGCAGCCAGAAGAAAAAACCTAAAATTGTGGAACTGTAACCCATACCAAACTCTGAAATCTGTTCTATAACCAATTGTTGTAGTCTACTTTGAAATTTATTGATTTTTCGTATATATGTTATTTTTCACAATAAAAAATAAAATAAATAAAAATAAATTTAAAAAAAGTTGCTGTGGGATAAAATGAGCTAATACATTCAAAGGTGCTTTGGAATCACAGATAGGTCTGTTTCTGTCATCTATGGTATAATCTTCTTGGAAGTGATAATCATAGAATTTTATCAGCCTTAAAAATTAAGATCAATCCCAATTATTTTATATGGTAGGAAATAGAGCCTTGGAAACATTAAAAATTTATGTTGGTTTATTTTCATTTTCCTCATATCTCTGCTAAATTCTAATGGGATTCTTAAATAAACTTCTGGATGCAAAGAAAATTAAGTCCCTGTAAAACAAATTTATATCAATTAAAATGCCTTCAATATTTCAAATATTTTTCATTCTTCTTCATTACGTTGAGCAAATAAAATCGGACCAGTATGTACAACCAACTTAATTCTAAAATTTAAATATGTGCAAATCTGAAATAAGTAACACATTAAAACCAAGAATGAAGGAAGTTGAACAAAATAGCCAGAGGTTAGCTTTTAAATGTTTGCTCCATGTTTTAGAGAAAGAATCTTTTATTGTTGCTATAAAATCACTGAAGTGGCTGAATGTTTTCTTTATTTCACAGCTTAGCTTTGTAATATAATGGAATTCACCTGCTATCTTCACTTTAACCTCCTATTTCTACCTTAGCAATTTTGCTTCTTATCATTCTAGCAAACTGCTGTCTGGGTGCTTTACAAAGACCTTGTCATTGATAAATTAATTTGCATCTTCCTTGCCTTCATTGCCCTTGCTTTCTCTATAGCATTTGTCAGCATTGTCATTGTCCTCTATGACATCTTCCCTAGGCATCTGTGATGTTTATACTATTAATATTCTTTTTTTTAAAAAAAGCAGTTTTATTGAGATATTCCACATATGATGCAGTCCACCCAAAGTGGACGATCAATTCACAGAGTGGTGCATTCATCCCCACAATCAATTTTAGAACATGTTCATTACTCAAGAAAGCAAAATTTCATCTCCCTAGAATTCACCTCTCAATTCCTCTACCCTTCTCTATCCCTGAATAGCCTCTATTGGACTCTATAGATTTATTTATATTTATATTTTATATAAGTGGAATCATACAATATGTACTACTTTGTGTCTAGTTTGTTTAACTTAGCATAATATTTTAAAATCATTATTATTTTTAAATTAGAGATGTTGTAGGTTTACAGAAAAGTCATATAAAAAATACAATGCTTCCCTATACCCCCACATTGTTGACACCTTGCATTAGTGTGGTACTTTTGTTACAATGGATGAAATAATATTAAAATAGAACTATTAACTATAGTCCACAGTTTACATTAAGGGTATTTTTCCCTATACCACCCTATTATTAATACCTTGTATTAGTATTGTACATGTATTAATTCACGAAAAATATTCTTATTCTTGTGCTATTAACCCCAGCCCATCATCCACAGCAGAGTTCACTGTGGTATACAGTCCCTTAGTTTATCTTCTAACTTTCCTCCTGGTAACAAACAGAACCCAAAACTTCTCCCTTCAACCATATTCACATACATAATTCAGCACTCTTAATTGCACTCACCCTATGTGCTACCATCACCTCCACTCATTTCCCTCAAAATAGGAAAACATGAATTCATCAATTTAATTCCCAAACTTTGTCCTCCTGTGAGGTTGTTGTTGATCCCCCATCCATGGAATCAAGATGCAGATTAAACAGACTCTGTCTACTCTCCATTTTACATCACGCATCCATTTTCACAAAATTGCTTGAGCACAATTTCTAATTTACTTACTAAACTGTCACTCTCCTGCTTAATGTCCTGCAATTCCACTTGAAAAAAATCAAAATTCCTTATGCTGGCTTGCCAAGTTCTTTGTTTCTCTTCCTCTTACAATTCTACCTCTTCTTTCTCAGGCTTCAAGCATAGAGTACTTTTTCCCATCATTTGAAAACACCACACTTCCTCACTTCCTTCTCCATAGGCTTTCGTACTAACCATACCCTCTATTTGGAATATTCTTTCCTTCACTGTTTCATGATTGGCTGTTTCCTTCTGATCAGATTCCATTTTCTATGCCATCTTCCCAGAGCAGTCCTTTCTGACCAACCAGCTTCAGAACACAAACTCCCTGAGAATGGGGAAGTGGGTTACCTGTCTGTTTTGACCATCTTGCCATCACTAGGACTGAAGACAGTGCAAGGTGCGTAGTTGGCATTAAATACTTTTTTAAAAAAATGTTATTTCTAATTCAGAAATATCTCCAACACCCTTACCCTGTTTACATCCTTTAATAGTTTAGATTGTTGTTGCTTCTGCATAGGACACTAAATACCTTGATGGAGCCCCTTCAAATGTAGTTCTCCAACTATGTTTCTTCCATTCTCAAAAGTTGACATTAACTCTTGACTTCTTACAGAATGAAGCTCTTTCATTGCCTTCATGATCTGATGCAGTATTTCTTTTCCTGTGCTGTGACACATCTCCCCAACCTTTCTCCTCTTTCCTGAGACTTTTCTTCCCTGAAACCAAGCTATTGCGTTCACTCCTCTAGCTAGACTGGACTTACCTCTGCACGTTTTTACAACTACAATTTTTTATGTTTTATTTAATAAACTAAGACTGTTTTCAAAACCTTGCCACCTGAAGTCAAATCTTCATTAGTGCCTTAGTTCAAACACCATCACTTTAATAGACATTTTCACTCCCTTCAAGTAGAATTAATTTTCTCTCTTCTGTGAAGAACCTGAGACACATTTTCCCATGAGTGCAAAGTTAATGTTTCACGTCAGTTACCCATTTATCTGTCCCTTCAAGAGATTGCCAGCTTCATTAAGGCAGGGGTAAATTGTTATTTCCATATTTTTAATCAGCCATTTCATCTAAAACAGTGTCTTTTGCAGAATGGAACTTATTAAAGATATATGGAATGAATATTTGCATGTTTTAAATGTCATATGATAATACAGACTAACATTTCAATTTATTAATTTCAGGGACAAAATAAAAAATGATATTAGTTTAACTTCCAATGAGAAATTTTCAAATGAATTAACTTAGAATTAAATAGAAAGATGTATTCATGAAAAACTGCTTAGTAAATAATCTGAATATATCGTTTATTGACAGTTTCGGTCTGCTAAAGTTGCTGGAATGTAATATATAAAAAATGGGTTGGTTTTTTTTCAAAGGGGATTTATTAAGTTACAAATTTACAGTTCTAAGGTCATGAAAATGTCCTAATTAAGCCATCAATAAGCTGATACCTGGACCCTGAAGAAAGGCCACTGGCATCTAGAACCCCTCTGTCAGCTGGGAAGGCACATGGCCAGTGTTTGCTCACCCTTGCTTCTGATTCCATTGCTTTCAGCTTCTGATTCCAGTGGTTTTCTCTCTGTCCTGCAGGTCTTCTCTTAGTGTCTTCTGGGTGTTCCTGTCTCTAAGTGTCTGTAGGTCCTCTCTTAGCTTCTCCCCGGCAAACTCTAGATTTCATATATTAGATTCCCTTGGCTCCCTCCAAGTTCTGGCTCTCTCAGTTTCTGTCTGTCCTTGCTTAGAATCTCCCAGGGTGTTTCTTTCTGAGTTTTCTACAGAATGTTTCTCTCTTAAAAAGTGGATTATGATTCACCTAGAATGGGTAGTTTCCATGGAAACAAGCTAATGAAAGGATCCCACCAAGCTATAGGTCTGCCTCCATAAGATTGGATTAAAGGAATTTAGCTTTTCTGGGCTACATGGATTCAAACCAGTACAATGATATTTTTTATTTTCTAATTTTAATTATGTTATAATCTATACTATAAAAAAGTTCTTTTTAGTCTAAGTATTTGGAGCTATAACTTTCCCTCTCAGCCCTGTTCTCACTGCATCCCACAAGTTTCAGTATGTCGTATTTTATTTTATTTTCATCTACCTCAAGATAGTTCCTAATTTTGCTCATGATTTCCTCTTGGACCCATTGGTTATTTAAGCATATGCTATTAGTTTCCAAATATTTGTGAATTTCCCATTTCTCACTCTATTGTTGATTTAGAGCTTCATTCCATTGTGATCAGAGAATACAAATTGTATGATTTCAATATTTTTGCATTTATTGAGACTGGTTTTGTGATGTGATATATGATCTATCCTGGAGAGTATCCATGTGACCTCAAGAAGAATGTGTATTTGTTTCTTTTGAGTGAAATGCTTTATATTTCTGTTAGGTCTAGTTGGTATAGAGCATTGTTCAAGCCTTATCCTTCCTTAATGATCTGACTAAATGTTCTGTCCATTATTGAGAGTTGTATATTTAAGATTCATTCTATTAATGTAGAATTGTCAATTTCTCCCTTCAAATCTGCCAGTATTTGTTTCACATATTTTGGGGCTCTGCTATTAGATGCATATATATTAATAACAGTTATATCTTCCTGTTGAATTGACTCCTTTATAAATTGTATTTATACAATGACCATCTTTATCCCTCATAACTGTTTTACTGAATGTCTATTTTATCTGATACTACTCTAGCCATCACAGCTTTCCTTTATACTATTTGCATGGTATATATGTTATCATCCTTCACCCTCAACCTACTTTATCACTGACTTTAAGCTGTGCCTCTTAAAGTTCGATCATGCTTTGTTGTTCATTTTGCCAGTCTACCTGTCGATGGGACAATTTAATCCATTTACATTTAAAATAACTACTGATAACACAAGATTTTCTTCTACCATTTTAGCCTTCTGCCATTTTAGTCTCTTCTGTCGGATTTTTTTTCTGTCCCTCTCTTCTGTTAATCCCTACTTTTACATTTATTGGATTTTTTTTGCATTGTACTATATTGGGTAATTCTCTTTTCCATCTAGATATATTTTCCATCGCTTTTCATGTGGTTACTATGGGGTTAAAATTTAACACCCTAAATAACAATCATATAACTTCATGTAATTATAATTTCAATAGCATGCACATGGAATTTTCCTATACCCATCTGTCACCTGACCATTTTAAGTACTGGTTACCACTTAGACACCTTTTTACATCGGGTGTTCAAAAACATAGATTAGTCATTATTTTTATGCATTTGCATTTTAACACCTGAAAGAAGTAAGAAGTGAGTTATATACTAAACAATATACTACAATAATATTGGCTATTATAAATACTCAAATGCTTACCTTACTGCTGGTCTTTATTTCTTGATCCCACTTTAACTTTTGTCTAGTTACCTTTCCTTTCAGTGCTAGAACTTCTTTTAGCACTGTTTATAAGGCATGCCTAGTGGTTATAAACTTACTGAGCTTTTCTTGTATAAGACTATCTTAAACTCATCTTCATTTTTGAAAGAGAGTCTCTATGGATACAAAATTCTTCACTGGCAGTTATTTTTCCTTCAGCATTTTAAGTATTTCAATCCATTGCCTTCCAGAAACTTGCATGATTTCTGATAAGAAATCATCATTCAGTCTAATTGGGACTCCCTTGTATGTAATAAGTTGCTTTTCTATTGAACTTTCACAATGTTCTCCTAGTCATTTGCATTATATTGTGTGATTATTATATGCTAGGGATTATTTTTCTTCATGTTTCTCCTGTTTGTTGTTCTCTGGGCTCCTTGGATGCGTATATTCATGTTTTTTGCAAAGTTTGGGAAGTTTTCTTTTATTATTTATTTGCATATTCCTTCAGTCCTTTTCTTTCTTCTCTTTCTGGGACTCCCCAAATGCATGTATTTATGGTGTTCCAAACCTATCTTAGATGATTTTTGCTTTTAATATTTATTTTCCTTTCTGTTCTTCAGCCTGACTCATTTCAAGTTTCTTTTCTTCAAGTTCTCTGATTGTTTGTTCTGCGAGCGCCAATCTGCTTCTCCAATTTTCCTGGGAATTTTTCATTTTAGTTATTGTATTCATACACTCCAATAGCTCTGTGGGATTTCTTTTTGAAACTTCTCTCTCTTTACTAAGGCTCTCATATTGCTCATTCATTATTTCCTGATATCCTTTAGTTCTACTATCTTCTTTCATCTCTTTGAGCATTTTAATATCATTTTTAAAAAAGATTTTCTTTGGTATGACCACATTCTCATCTTCTTCATTGGTGTTTTCTAGATATTTAGCCCCATCCTTTGGATGGGCCATCAATTCCTTTTCTTTGTTTGTATTGTACTTTTTTGTTGCACATTGTGAGAAAATATATTTTTAAGAAACATTGGAAAACCTACTATTATGTAGAAGGTTTTTTTAAATTTTAAAATTGTTGTTAATTTTAAAAATCTTAGAGAAATAATGATTTTTTTCCTTATGCTGTACAATACAGGGTATCAGAAAAATTGCTGGTAATTTATGATCAAACTAATCCACAATTCCTTCTCAACAAATTTAATGAAAAATATGCAGTAGTCAACAATTAGGTGCTATACCTCTTTCCATATTCAAGTCAATATGCAGTTTTTCTATTGAAATACAGCATGCAAAATGGTGTTTCAGAGGAGTTTAATCTGGCCATAAAAATTTAAATTTTCCTTTGGGGCTGATTTTTCTTAATTTGCATTATTTTATCCCAAACATTTACCCCCCTCAACTGTGTTTTTAGTTTAGTATTAAGCATGTTTAATATAATGGAAACAGAATATAAAATATTATTTTTAGGATATTGTCTATTTCCTTATAAGATTTTAACCAACTTACTTTCTAGAGTGCTTCATTTTTGCTGCTTCCCTTTAAGACATTTTATAACAAATGCATGCAGGAGCTATAAATATAGAAACATATTTTTCCTCAGTTCTAACATGGCCAATTTAACCATCTGAATAAGCTAATTCCCATTCTTAAATAAAAATTGAAAGATAACCTTTAAATTAATATGAGTAAAGATTAATTTTACTGAAGAATGGTTATGGCATATTTAGTTATATAATGCAGAAAAAATCAGCATATTTTACTCTTAATCCATTTCTGTGGGTATGAATTCCTTGTAAAAAAGGTTTCTTTTTAAAGTTTTTTTTTTTAATTAAGGTGTGACCCATTGTATCAGACTGGGTCTTTATCTTACTACTGGAGGTCTTTTGGAGAGAAAACCATGGGGAGGAGTTAGAAACCCAAAGTCAGCTGGGACAGAAAGAAAAAGGAGGGGACACAGCCACATGACATGAAAACCAAGGAACCCAATTATGCCAGTCAGCCAGAATGCTAGAAGCAAAGTTTCTAGATCTCAAAACCATAAGACAATAAATTTCAGTTGTCATGCCAACCCATTGTGTGGCATGTTCTTTATACACCTGAAGTGTCAAATCAGATACATGTTTTTTACACCGAAGTGTATAAACAGCATGACTTTAAAGCTGATACCTGAAAAAATGACTATGCTTTATTCAGGAAAACAGGGAAGAAGATAAATAAGGGAGAGGTTGCTGCATGTAGAATGGCTTTGGACAAGAAAGAAAACAATTTCAGAATAGGGTGCAAAACTGGGAAAAGTCATGAAGCCAGAGAATTATGCAAGGTGAAGAAGGGTTTGGATAGTTCTGTGAGCCATTTTTAAGAACTTGGCTAATTTTCTAAGGGCAAAGGCAGTCATTTAAAGCCCAAGAATTCTATTTGTTGATATCAGTTTGTTTACTTTCAGGCAAAGAGCTTGAGGGAGGAGGTAAATTTGGGGCAAACTATGATGAGATATTTTACAAACGTTGTAATTAGAAAAAAGTGCAGAAAAAATTCTAAAATTGTGAGACATAATAGGAACAGGCTTAATAATGACCTTGAAGAGAGAGTCAGATCAGTGTGGGAAGAGGATAATACCTGCTCCCCAGATTTGCCTCTCTGTGGCAGGTTGAACTGTGCCTAGAGCCTGAGCAGACAATGAGAAGTACTGGGTTGGAGAAGAGCAACAGAAATGGGGTGGGGTGGGGTGGGGTGGGGGGACAAAAACAAACAAACAAATATAAGATGACAAGTTGTTATTCATTGACATAGAATATTGGGCCTACAAACAGAATACAGGAGAGGAAGGAAACAGTTAGGAGTTCCTGCATCATTCAAGATAAAATGTCAGACTTATTTGCTGTTATTCATTCCTCTTGCCTCATATTTTGCCTTAATGTATACACACAGCTGCTATTCCTGGCCCAAGAGAGACTTTATATTCAGCCAATTTGTCTATGGTTTGGGGGAATTTTGTTTCATATTTGCAATTTGTCAAGCTTTTAAAGCAATAAGTTTAGCTAGAAACACATGTTTCTATTCCCTTTGGGTTAATTTCTCAGGTAAATTAATACTGTATGAAATAGCTAAGACTTAATCATATAAATTTTAATGCTCAAAATATTCAAGAAGTTTGAAAATCATTAACTTCCTATTCCATAAATAATGTGTTTTTAAACCACAAAATGTTTTTGCTATGAATTTTTAAAAATAAATGATAGGAAAAGCATTTTAATTTAGCAAACTGCTATAATTATATTATACTGACATTAATCTATATTTAATAAAATTGATTTCTTGGACATTTGGGTTTTGGGTTTAGTTATTAAATATTTCCTGTAGCTTTTAAGAAATATTAAAAATCATAGAGGAAAGAGCTGTGTAAAGAAAACTTTAGAACATTTAGAAAATTATGTCATCTCAAGGAGGTAGAATTTCTGACCTGGTTCTTTTGCTTCTGGAGTGGTCTCATTTTCCTCTCCCCTGATAATCTCCCACTATATGCCAATTGTTGGTTGTATCCTATATATTCTTTTAACCCAAATTCTGTTACCAAATTATGGTAAGTCTGTGAGTTCAGGTTAATATGTGATATTATGAATTTGAAATTATACTCAAATTCTATCATTCATCAGCTCTTCAAATTCATTCAGGTTACTTGAACTCTTTAAATTTCACTTTATTCAACTCAAAAGAAGTCTTGACAGTAAAGTAAGTTTTGTGATAATTCAATGAACTAGAGCTTGTAAAAGCTTTGCACATAATATATTAACTTTTACTAATAATATTAACTTTTTTGTTACTAGTGTGGCTTTTATGCCCACAACTAACTTCAGTTAAAAAAATGTATATCTGGGAAACCACAAATCCTTTATGTAGTAGTTGGTGCTAATGACAACTTAAAAAGTGAAAATCCTTATGACATGTCTAAGAAAGCAAGCAGGCACACTGCTTGATCATACCTAACACCTGGTTGAGGAATATATATTGTAAGTAAAGTATAGGTCCTTCCAGCATAGACATTAAATGTAAAGATTATTTCTAAGCCCAATAAGAAAACTAAAGATAATCATGAAGAATATCTAAATCCAGCCAACAAATTGTGCTTTTGTAAATATATGGATATCTATGAAACAGTAGTATAGGAGAAATTCACATTTATAAGTCAAGCAACATAATTTGGAAAAATAATCTGAGACTGGAAATAAGGACAAATTTTTTTTTTTTTTTTGGCATGGGCAGGCTCTGGGAATCGAACCTGGGTCTCTGGCATGGCAGGTGAGAATTCTGTCACTGAGCCATCATTGCACCACCCACAACAACAGTTTTTTTTCCAATTCTGACCATAAATTTGGTTTTTAATTAAATTTCTCTACTTACAAGGGTTGAAACTGTATATATATATACATATATATGTATATATATGTGTGTGTATATATATATATATATGTATATGAAATTATGTTTTCCCACTGTGCTTGAATGTCCATTGTCAACTCAGCACAACCACCATCCCCTTTTAAGACTGGAAACAATGCTTCCCAGAATCCCCTTCTCTACTCTGTTATGGGTTAGAATTTGCCAGTGAGAGGCAAGTCATAAGAATTGGGAGGCAGAGCAGTTGACAAAGCCACTAAGTTTAAAAGGACATGGCAGACAGGTGTGAGAGTTTTGCAGAACTTTTTCAGACCTTTCATTTTGAGCTTTGATAGGCTTTGGAGAGCTCTCCAAGAATTGCCCACCATTATGGTATGGTCTGCACAGCAACTACTCATTAAATTCTTCCATGAGCTCTGGCTTCTCTACTCTTTTCTGTTCATGCTGAGATCCCAATGACTGTTTCTTTTCTTCTCTGGGAATGACCTTCCAGGCTTTCACAGAAGCAAGCTCCTCCCACATTCTTGTAAACCATAATTCCTATCTTAAATACTTGACTTTCTGACATCAGTAATGGCTCTACTCTCTGAAAACCCAGACCAATGAAACTGCCCAAAAACTTGTCTCATCTGTCTCTGAATATCTCATCAAACATTCAAAGGATGATCACGTCTGGCAGAAGGTTTAGGCTCTGTTAAACATGCAGATAGTTTCATATGCCATTTGAATAATAACACCAGCAAACTCAAACTCAAGTAAATTTAGTCTTTGCTCTCTGCATAAATATTTCATTTCAGTATCTCATTTAGTCCTCAAATAATATTGATATAGAAAACATAACTTCCTTTAATTTATAGATTAAGGAAATAAAAAAGTATTTTGATTACTCATTGAACTCACCCTATTATTAATCATTAGTCATTTTTAGGATGCATTGCACTGTCACCTTCAAGTAGAAATGGTAAGCATCAATAAAGAGATCTGTCATATGACTTAGATAAATACTGTACACTGTACATACTGATAATGTCATCTATCCATAAGATATTTCTGAGAGCCCTACTGGAAATGAAAAGCTGCTAACTGAAAAAAAATTTCTGAAATTTTTGTTCCAACTCAAGATATCAATTTTTACAGATATAGAATGTATTGTTTGATCACTGAAAATTTTACGCATTACCACATAGAAGAGATATAATATTAGATAGAACTAATTATATAAGTACTAAAATATACTTAAAAATGAATAAGGTCAGTTTTTACATCAGTTATACTGTACCAAAGATTTATTTCCTCTCCCCAAAAGAGAAGTCAGAGATGATGGGTGGTGGTTGGTGGAAAGGGGATGCAATAAACAAATCTTTGAAAAGTGGTGGAGAGTCAAGTTGAGGCAGGCAGTTTTTTTTTTGGATTCTTTGTAAGCATGAATTCAAACTGAAATTTATGAAATCATAAAACAGCCTTAATGACAAAATAAAGGCTAACCATGGCAAAGCTTTGAAGGACACGGAAATAGCACATGTACACAACAGACGGAAGTGTCATAGAAATGCTATTCCTTCACCCCTCTCACTCAGCCTGTGTTTGCAAAGCAAAATGATTTGGGTTTACCCAAACATGGAGCACAATTCAATTTTGGTCTTTGTGATATTCTCCAACTTGAAACTGTGGTGTCTTCTAAAGTGTTAAATGTGTCATTACCTGACATCATAATGTCAATATAGCCCTTCTTAAAGCATTTATTTTAAAGTAACATTGTTTTCTGTTAACTCTAAGATTACTCTCAGAATTCTACCACCTGACCAGAGTTGGCATATCTACAATTAAGAATATAGCTGCAGGAAGACCGAAGAGGGATACAGAAGACTATTGACAGTTTTCTGATATTTGCTTTGTGTATCAATCCTTTCTGTGAATTGGCTTTGCTTCCCAATAGATCATCAAAACATAGAAATATATGAAAAGATGATATTGAACTCCAGGTATAAAGAAGTAGAATCCCTCCCATTGTACAGTAGAATCCCTCCCATTGTACAGTGGTCTTTTCCTTAAACAAAGATGTATCTTGTAGATAAAGCTGTTTTTTCAATTTTAAATCCTTCACTCAGCAGGTCATTTTAAATCATTTAAAGATAGATGTAAGCTATGGAAGATTCAACACTTGTTCCTTCATATTTGATTATATGCTTTTACCACAGGGTTATCCTCCCAAATTTATCTTCTAAATGATTGTTTTACCTGGAATGCTTCTTTGGTTCCACTAGGACAAAATGTAAATGAATTAGTTAAAACAAAAAAAAAAAAGCAAAAACTATTAGTTCTGGCAATGTTTTAATTTCCTTTCAGTAGATGTTATCTTACCACAAATGATTGTCATCATACACTCTTTGGTACCACACCAGTAAAAATAATAATTTGCCTATGTTTGGTGAATGTCCAGTGTTACCTAGGAGTTTTATAATTTTAAGTAAACTAAAAGACATGTAATCCCAGATTGGTATTCATTGAAGTCCCAGGTTTAGCAAAAGATTTCTATCTCCCTTTCTATTGACTCACAGTTCTATTAAAATCACTTTAATTTGGGGGTGGGCAATGATGGCTCAGTGGCAGAGTTCTTGCTTGCCATGCTGGAGATCCAGGCTCGTTTCCTGGTGCCTGTCCATGCAAAAAAAAAGAAAAATCACATTAATTTTGAGGAATTATCTAAAAAAGGTTATTGTATTAGTTAGGGTTCTCTAGAGAAACAGAATCAACAGGGAACACTCGCAAATATAAAATTTATAAAAGTGTCTCACGTGACTGCAGGAACACAGAGTCCAAAACCTGCAGGGCAGGCTGTGAAGCCGATGATTCCGATGGAGGGTCTGGACGAACTCCACAGGAGAGGCTCGCCGGCTGAAGCAGGAAGATGCCTGTCTCTTCTGAATCCTCCTTAAAAGGCTTCCAGTGATTAGACTGAGCATCACTCATTGCAGAAGACACTCCCCTGGGCCAACTACAAATGGAATCAGCTGTGGATGCGGCTGATGTGATCTGATCTAATTCCAGGAAATGTCCTCACTGCAACAGACCGGCCAGCACTTGCCCAACCAGACAAACAGGCACCACCACCTGGCCAAGTTGACACATGAAGCTGACCATGACAGTTATTTAACTCCAAATTGTTGCATTAATGACAGAACCAGTCATTTGTATTCCCTAATAACACAATACCAGGGTGAGAGTTGCTGTTTTTCTACACTGCTTTTGGCTTCTATACTTATTTTTCACAAATATATGACTAGAGCTATTTAGGTACATCGGTGCATATCTGGAGAATGTGTTTCTAGGCCCTTGAGCTTTTGTATTGATTTTATTTCTAATCTTCCATAATAGGTCATGAGGGCCCCAGCTATTTAGTCCAAATTTTAGATGAAATTGTCCTCAAATTTAAGCTACTTTTTAAAGTGTAATAGACCCCAAGCTTATGAATCCAGGTCAGAAGGAAGATATTTTCAAAGGTAGTAGGTCACTTTTGCTTTCCTATCTATAGGATTTTTTTATAGCTATTTGAAATAAAATAATGTTAATATTTTTGTTACTATATCAAAATCCTGATAAATTATGAGGCAATAAGGATTCAAGTAAAATATAAGTATGAAAACTCACATTGAATGGTTCAGTCTTTCTCTCCAAATATATAAATACAATATTAGTTGAGCTTAGCATGTTTTTATTTCTATAGGTACATCCTAAAAAGTATTCTATTTATAGTGTGCTAGTTATGAAAGAAGACAACAGTATAGACATCCTATGATTTTCTAAATCCTTAATTAGGATAAGAAATAGAGTAAAGTGGAAATAAGCAAAGAAATAGATTGCAAATATTCAGGAAAATTAACCTTTCATGATTTCCTTTAAATTCCTTCCACAATGTGGTAGTTTGGAATTGTGTGTACTCCAGAAAAAAATCATGTTCTTAAACTTAATCTATTCCTGTGAGTGTGAACCCATTATAAGTAGGACATTTTGATGAGGTTACTTCAGTTGAGACCCATCTTAATCAGGATGAGTCTTGATCCTATGACTGGAGTCCTTTATAAGTAGAAATTCAAACAGAGAAAGCCACAGGAAGAAGGAAGCTGAAATTCAATGAAACCTGGAAGAGAACAAAGAGACCAAGGGAGGCTGCCATGTGACAGAAACCAAGGACCAAGGATTTTTAGCTGCCAAACCCAGAATGCCACAAACTTCTAGAAGAAAACAGCACCTTGATGATACCTTGCTTGGACATTTTCCTGGCTTCAAAGCTGTGAGACATTATATTCCCATTGTTAAAGCCATCCTTTTGCATGGTATCTGCTTAAGCAACCAAGAAAAGTAAAATACACTTGCTACCTAGCATGAGTGTTATCTTGTCTCTCACCCTCTTCTTCCTCTTCTCCCCCTCCAAATTCCACACATTTCCTCTTTATTTTTTCTCCAGTTTTTTGCCCAGTTTATAGAACCCAAGTTTATCCACCATACAATATCACCAATAAATTCTTTGGATAAATTTCAAAAATTAGTAGGTAAAATAAGTTCTGTGCTTTAATTCAGGTCATGATATTAGGTTATATAATTCTATGAATGAAAGAGTTTTTATGAAAAAATTCAGTTTTTTTTAAGATTAGATTTATCTTTTTTAAGCCTATTCTGTTTTCAGAATTATTTGCATGACCTGTGTTACCTGAGAAATGAAATTAAAATGTTTATAATCTGTGAAAATAGTTAATCATAGGAATCAGAGTAGAGATTACACTTAAAATCTTATTTTTACATATTTTGTATTCGTAAGACATTTTATCAAATTATTTTATATTTATGCTCAAAGAGAAAACAGAAAGATAATGTAACAAAACATTAAAAGGGCTAAATTACCTCCAGAATTTCATAGAGAATGAAAGAATTAAGCAGTTCCCACTAAAGCTTTTAGCATGAACATTCACAAATGAGCCAAAACACTAAAAGCAAGATCTTTCTAGCTTCATTGAACCAATTACAAATATTTTATAGAAAAGTGTTTTTGTACTGGCCCAAATATGCAAATGGAAACTTGTCTTATGACCACAAAAGTATAGGAGATAAAGTCGTTCTTTAAACACTGCTTTTTTTCAATTCATAGTTCTTTTTTGGAATTGCTTTTCTTTATAAAGAAAAGCTATCTGCATTAACTGAAAAGTAAACATAGAAAGTGCCATTTGACATGGTAAAAATGTTAGATATTTGAGGCTTTCAAATTTCTGACCTTCATCTCTCTCTTCACTTTAAATTTACTTTTCTTTTTCCATCTGGGCAATGTTGAAGGGAGGTCAGTTTTCTGGGGTTGGGGCAAGGGAGAGTTTATCGTGTAGAAAATCTTAGGCTATAAGAAGGAAAAAAAAAAAAACAGTGGGATGGTGGATGAAAAGGAGAAATTCTGAAATCAAATCAGAGGAGGAACCTACACTCTCCCTGTATTATTTTCCTATTGCTGCTATGACAAGCTACCACAAACTTGGTAACTTAAGATCAGTGTTGTCAGAGTGCATTTCTTTTTGGAGGACTTACAGGGAGAATCAATGAGACTCTGGGTCTGGTTTTCAGAGATCTCAAGTCTGTGACCACAGGAAATAGAATTTTATTTCAGGACACATATAGGAACTTTTGTATCTTTCATATGACATTTAAATTGCAAATTTGAAGGCTTCAGTTCATTCCTTTCTTTCATCACTGTTTCTAGCATATCTAAGAACAACCATCATTATGCATCTTAATTCCACAAAACTCAGTTAAGGTGTCAAAAGCACTTTCATCTAGAGCTTTGCCCCATACAAGAGTGTGATTACGAGAATAAAATTGTGCCATTTTGCAAATCTGTATTGCCAACTCATGCTATGGATGTCAGTGCCATCTAGATGATTGGAAATAGAGTAATTAATGCCTTTGAATATAATCAGAGTAGAAAATCAATTACTAAAACCCACTTTTCAGATTCTGTTTATCAAGAACTACCTCACTCTAACTACCAAGCTTTACTGGTCATGGTTCTTTAAGGAAACAGAACCAACAGGAGATATCAGTAATTATGAGATTTTTTTTAAAAGTGTGTCACGGAACTTTGGGGATGCACAAGTCCAAATTCTATACGGCAAGCCATGGCTGGCACAATGATGAAGGTGTTCAATGAATTCTTCAGGAGAGGCCTGCTGGCTGAAGTCAAGACAAAAGTTCTCTCTGCTGATTGTTGAAATCATCATCTCTTCCTTAAAAGTCTTCAACTAATTTTATTAAATCCAACTGATTGGATTCTATAATTGCAGAAGACACACACACCTTCGGTGATTATAGATATAATCAGCCATAAATGGAATCAACTGACTATATAAACCAGCCTTCTGGCTCTTTAATCAGGCTCAAAATGCCTTGCAGTAGTAGTTAGGCTAGTGCTTGCTTTAGCAGACAACTGAGCACCATCACCTGGCCAAGTAGACGCATTGTGGTAGTTAGGTTCAGGTGTCAACTTGGCCAGGTGAAGGTGCCTAGTTCTGTTGCTGTGGCCATGAGTCAATGGCATGTGAACTTTACCTGTTGCTGATTACATCTGCAATCAGATAGGAGGTGCTCTTGCTGCAGTGAATGATACTTGACTTAATTGGCTGGTGCTTAAATGAGAAGGCTCAATATAGCACGGCCAAGCAGTTCAGCAAACCTTATCTCAGCACTCGCAGCTCAGCCCAGGCCTTTGGAGATGCAGAGAGGAATCACCCCGGGGAAAGTTGTTGGAACCCAGAGGCCTGGAGAGAAGGCCAGCAGAGATCACTCTGTGCCTTCCTGCATAAGAAAGAACCTCAGTTGAAAGTTAGCTGCCTTTCCTCTGAAGAACTAATGAAATAAATCCCCTTTTATTAAAAGCCAATCTGTCTCTGGTGTGTTGCATTCCAGCAGCTAGCAAACTAGAACACACATGAACCTAACCATCACAAATGTGTACAATTTATTTATAGTGAACGGGAAGTTAATCCTCTGTAATTAACATATTCCTCAGTATTCTCAGTCTACACCAGAATCTGCTTGTGTAGTGGGATGTTGATAAGGACAGGAGAGAAAGCAGCCATTACAATTGCTATGTTAGCCTTCTATAAACTTTGGATTATTAAGTACTGAAACCCTCATATGCTTTTCAAAAACAGCAGTAATATGCAGCATGTAGAATAAGGAATATGCATAATACATTTTAATAAGTTTTTGGTAATTCTTCTAATTTATTAGTTTAATATTTTATCCCATTTTAAAATTTTTTCATTGTGAAATATAACAAAAATACAAAAAAATCAATAAATTTCCAAGTACATTTTAACAAGTAGTTGCATAATAGATTTTAAAGTTTGATATGGGTTACAGTTTCATGGTTTTTCATTTTTTACTTTTAGCTGTTCCAAGACATTGGAGACCAATTTTTATAGGAAAAGAAGATGAACTCACATAATATATCTAATTAATTCTTCAGTAAGTAAATCAGGATACTTCTAGATGCAAATAAAAGGAAATCACAATTCACACTGGCTTAAAGACTAAAGAAAATTAAAATATATTAAGATGCTAGAAAATTTATAGATAAATCAATTCAATAGTACCATGATGGTTTTAAGATCTTCTTTGATGCTTCCTTTGCTCACTGGCCTATATCTTCAGTTTTATTTTTTTTAAAGCTGATTCCACTGTTCTTCATAGGCCAGAAGCCATAGAAAGCAGTTTTCCTCCTAGGGTAGAAGGGCTGCATACATAACAAGGGCTGCAAACTTCCTTTTCAGGCTTTCTTTCACCAGCAGAAGAAAGACAATGTTGTTACAAACACAGAAAAATCATCTTTGGTTTAATTCTGACTGAGTTTGCCCTATTCAGTATCTTTGGGTGAATGCAGAGCAGTGATAAAACTGTACTAGCAGTGCATTCTTTTTTTTTTTTGTGCAGGCATCAGGAATCGAACCCAGGTCTCTGGCATGGCAGGCAAGAACTCTGCCATTGAGCCACCACGGCCCACCCAACAGTGTATTCTTGAACCAGGCCTTGTGTTAGGAAAGACGGGATTTTCCAGATAGGCTTAGATCATTGAAAGCCCAGCCATGGAGTTAGGGTGGGCTCAGCACATGAACCCTGTAGAGAAATATGGACACTAAATCAGGGTGCCATTGGTAAAGGGGAAGGGGCTGAAGAAGCTCAATTCTTGAATTTAATTCCACAATTAATTTAACATAAATTTGCCTTACATTTTATACAGAGATGTGGATAACTTTAGGGGATTAAATTAAATAAAATATAGGATGAAAGCATTAACACAGGTTATGAAGACTTCTAGAGAATCCTATGCATATATTAGAAAATATGTATTTTTTCTAGATAAGTCAACTAAATATTATGGACTAGCACATAAGATAGAACAGGAGCCCAATGAATAATTCTCCCTTTTGTTTCTCATTAGATCATCTAACATAGGATAGTTTGCCACTTGGTGAACTATTAAAGAACTATTTGGACATTGTAAGGTACCCCCAGACAAACTATTGAATCACTAAATTTCATTTTTTAATAATATCTATATATTTGCTGGCATTAAGTTATTTTACTTCATATATACAAGGAAAACATAGAAGTTAAACAGTAATCAAAGTCAAATGGTTAGCACATCTCTGAATATATATAAGGAAGTTATGGTTTAAATTATAGTTTAAATTCACAGAGAATGAACATTTAGCACTTATCTGTTTTATATATATATATATATATATACACACACACACACGCAGACCTATTATGTCTGAATAGATGTTTATGGACCATGTAGGTGAATAAACCTATTTTTGTATGCTAAGAAATTATGTGCATCATCCCTAAAATATATTGGCATGAATTATATTTTTTGATAGTTTTACCTTCTTTTGTAATTTATAACCTAAAGCCATTTGGATACACTATGAAATATGGTTCAAATAAGAAAATATGAATATTTTATAGCCTTTTATTTTTTATGTAGGACTTATATTAAGATGTTATATTTGGCAGAATACTGTGTTTGACAGTTCTGGTAATATGTTTCATGTTTTATTGATATTAAATTAATGTAGATATTAAACTAGGAGCCAAATCCCTTGAGGTATCCATAAAATTTCCAAGGCAAAATAAAGATAGCTTTTTTGGGTATGAAATAAATATTGTCCTGCCAATCACATACAGCATCATTTTAACTAATAGTTATAATAGTTTTACTACATTGTTAGACTATTGTTGTCTCCACCACTATCAATCCACATAAATCTAAATAAAAAAGCATGGACAACATATGCCTGGAATATAGTAGTTGTTCAATAAATATTTCTTGAAGGAAGGAAAGAAGGAGAAAGGAATGTAGGAAAAAAAGCAAAAGAGCAAAAAAAGAAAGAGGAGAAGGAAGGAAGAAGGAAGAAAGGAAATATTTTATGGAATATGAAATTAGGTGTTTCAAGTCCATAAACTCTGTCCCTAAATTGAGACTTTTGCTTCCCAATCAAATCAGTTTAATTTATATTATCGTATACCCAGATTCCATATGGGACATATATAACACATCAGAGACCTACTGTTATATTATAATGAATAGTTTTACAGGTTGAGGAATCTATCCCTGTCATGATTAATGTGTTATATAACTAATTTTAAATATACCACTTATAAACGAAAGTACTTCTCATGCATCTTGGAGAAGAAATATATGATCCTACTTAAAATTGACATATATAATGTTTTTCTTTTTAATAGCTTCCATTTTTCTACATCATTAAATACTGAATAATTTTTGAGTTTTACAATCTATGAATGAAGCCAATAGTGCAGCATATTTAACAAGTAGAATTCTACCGTAAATACTTTGTTTGTTACAAGTTAACATTATTTCAAGTGCTTTGATATATATATATACATACATATATATATATATGTATATATTTTTTTGCATGAGCAGGCACTGGGAATCGAACCCAGTGCAGAACTCTGCCACTGAGCTACCGTCGCACTGCTCTCTGATATATTTTTTTATATGAGTCATGAAAGCTTTTAGTTTATGGTTTTCATACTGCCCTATAAGCCTCTGTAGTACTAAGAACATTCAGCTTCTTTTTACTTAACAAAATTCATTAACACAGGGTAAGCATATGGAATATTTCCAGCTGAGCATGTAACATTTAGTATAAAATGCTTGGCAATCAATCAGAGAATATCTGTACTAAAATGACTGTTCATAACTTCTTGGACTCTATGAATCAATCCATTTGCTCCACTTTGTTTAAGGATGAGAAAAAAATCACCATAGGTAATATCAGTATATCCAATCTATGACAACTAATCATTTGTAACAGATTACTCTTTATTCCCTATAAGATGGGGGAGTTTTAACCCAAGGTCATTATTAATAATCTGACAATTTTTGCCATCCTAGACTCCCATTTTTCAATCTAGTGATTAGAATAAAGTCTATCTAAATCTTGCTTGGTTTTCAGCTATTTTCAAATAGATAATTATACAATGTGTAGCCTGAAGAAAACCTGGTCAATGGGTCAGTGTTATATGACTTAAGAGAACTCCAGGTGTGGGCCAAATCTTGTAGTTCAAGAAATAGGCTCAAGATGATGTTTCTTCAGAATTAGAAGAGACTTCATATAACTTCTTGTTCAACCAAAAAACTTCAATATTAAATCAAATTTAATCTTAACCAAATATTTTCTTATCTATTTTTCCATAGACTATAACTTTCTTAATGGATGAAACAATATTTTCATTTCTCTCTTTAGCAATTGCTGTATTATTGATGCTCAATACATTTATAGTTACTAAATGAATATAGCATCATTTCATATGGATCCATATTTTAAGTCATATTCAGATTTTTTATATATCTAAGAAATGACTAAATATGTCACTCTGCCATATAATTTCAAAGGGTCTCAATATCAATCCACAGGAAAATGCCATAAATATTCATTAGTAATATCAATCCACAGGAAAATGCCATAAATATTCATTAGTAACATGAATGTCATAACATCTTAAGATTAAAATTACTCTTCCGTACATTTGATTTCATCTTAAATTCTTACTTATATTTGCTTTTTCAATAGTGTCTTCAAGATATTTGAATTGTGAAAAACAAGCATCATTTATGCATATTCAAAGGGATTATGAAACATTAACTAGATCAATCTTGAAACTTTCACTGCATATTATGGATGTTAAATTAAAATCTCAAATTATTGTTTAAAATAGCAAAGCACTGGCATTCTTATAACAATTTCAAACTCTCTAGTTCAAACTTTATAATACTACAGACTGTCTGAAGAATTCCACGTGTATAAAATGATGTGGTTCCTGCCAAGCACACACTACCCAGTTAGAAGGTCTTTTTGTTCACTTCCTGTAAGGATTTAAGCAAGCTTTCCCTGAAATTTTCAAGAACAAAGACTAATGGTTTGTGAAGACCAAAAGGAGTCTCTAAAGAATCTTGCTTTTCAATCCGTGTGTGGTAAATTTTCCCTGTGCTCTATTCCTCTTCTCTTTTTCCTTAGTTAAGGGGGATTTGCTGTTTGTTCTTTGCCTGGCTCTCCACGTCTCTTCTGCACTTGATGGAAATACCCAGACTCTCTCTTCCCTCTTAATTCTGTCACTTTGTTTGACATTTGACCTCTCCAACCTGGTATCATTCTCTAGCATCTATAACCTCTTACTGTTATTTACTTTATCTTTATATTATTCTTTACTTTATAAGTCATCTACTGATAAACTGCTAGGGCTAATTATTTAAAACTAAAATGACATAGCTTCTAACCTCAATATGATTAGAGAGAAGCAGTATATAACCACTTAAGGCCAAAGATTTGGGGTCTATGGAATATATGACTGTCAAATTTAGCTGATGTTCCAGAGATTAATTTTTGTCGTCATAATACACCTGTGCTGGTTTGAAAGGAAGTATGCCCCCTAAGAAAAGCCATGTTTTAATATAAATCCCATTTCATAAAGGTAGAATAATCCCTATTCAGTACTGTATATTTGAAACTGTAATGAGATCATCTCCCTGGTTGATGTGATTTAGTCAAGAGTGGTTGTTAAACTGGATTAAGGGACAACATGTCTCCACCCATTTGGGTGGGTCTTGACTGGTTTATTGGAGTCCTATAAAAGAGGAAATACTTTGGAGAAAGAGATTCAGAGAGAGCAACACTACGAAGCAGAGAGTCCACCAGCCAGCAGCCTTTGGAGATGAAGAAGAAAAACGCCTCCCGGGGAGCTTCATGAAACAGGAAGCCAGGAGAGGAAGCTAGCAGATGATGCCATGTTCATCATGTGCCCTTCCAACTGAGAGAAACTGTGACTGTGTTCGCTA
>PVIY010022873.1:0-40157 GCA_004026745.1 Myrmecophaga tridactyla | reverse complement strand
GGTGGAAACCAAGGCCTTCCAGGCACAGTGGCCACCGATCCTCACAGAAGCAGCCCAGGGTCGCTCAGGGGAGATTTATGGGCCACCCAGTCTATGGCATTTTTTTTTTACTGGAAAATGCAATCTATTTAAATGCTCTTTAACAGCTTTGGTGCTGCTAACTCTTCTTTCCCTAAGGTGCATCTTGCAGATATTGAACCGCATATGATTTATTTTGTTGTTATTTCCTGAGTCATGAAGGGAAGGATTCCATTGTTCAGGAAGCCCAAGAATAGATAGATATTATGCTTGACCCCTCATCAACCTCCATCTAAAACTAATCTTTTCACACTTATATCTACTGACTAGGTACAGTGTGACATTTGCTCTGAGGCTACAGATACCCTATTTATCTCAGTTGTGGTTAGACTTCAAGGGAAATAAAATACCTTCAGTGTTTAACTACCGTTTTTTTTTTTGTGTATAGGCAACTGTGAGTCTTAAGGGTGGGGGGTGGGCTGCAGCTCTGCAATTAAAAAAAAAATCAAAACTGTCATTCAACTTCTTTTCCTTAATTAACTTCTGAATTTGATTGCTCCATTTGTTTGGAGATAGTTATGAAAACCGTACTGATTTTTTATCAATTCAGATGGAAATGTTACATCTTTATGGAGTCTGTACCCTGGTTTATTAGTTTGCTTGTTTAAAACAACCAGAGGGAGTTACTCCCTTCCTTTCATGACCACCTCAGTCATAAGCAGACCAAGGAAAAAACAAGTTGGTTTCACACGTGTGAAAGGAAGAAGACGTATGTGCATGAGCGTCTTTTGTGTCTGCCTCTTTACACTTTGGTAAATTTAAGCAATCAAGAAGAGAATATCTGCTGGATTGAGATTGTACTCATTCTCTTGGCTTTTCTCCTCCCCTGGTAGCTGCTCCTTCTGGATCTCCTGTGCTGGTTCCTCCCCTTCTCCCCACCTCTAACTCTTGAAGGATCCGAAAAGGTCTTTGTCACTATCTGCATCTATTCCCTCCCTAGCTCCTACAGTTTTGATCGACTTTACATTCCATCCATTTATGCAGGAACTCTCAAATAGTTCAGTTAACCAACCAACTACTAAGCAAGCAAACAAAAGCACAGAGACAAACAAATGTAGAGCAATTATGGCAAAATGTTAATAATTGTTGAATCGAGGTGGAAAGTATATGTACTAAGAAAAATGTACATGTCCGTGTGTTTGAAAATGTTCCATTGAAAGAATGGAAAGAAGTAAACATACTCCAGGGATACACTGACAACTCCCAAGTTATGGCTTCTGCTCAGATCTCTCGCTGAACTCCAGGCTCAGGTATTCAAGTGCCCACTGCCATCCTGGTTTAGATGTCAATGGTAATATTGCTAAAACTGTACTCCTGATGGTCCCCTCAGACGTGCTCCCTCAGTGGCCTTCCTGACCTCAGTTAAAGCCAACTCTTTTTTTTTTTTTTTTTTGCAATTGTTCAGGCCAAAAATGTTGGAGTCATTTTGACTCCTCCCTTTCTCTTCCAGCTCACGTCCAGTACTTCAGGAAATCCTGCGGGTATTTTCACCACTGCCTTACACCAGGATCTGCTTAGATCGTTGCAGTGGTTTCCACCTCATCCCCTACACATTATTCTCAATAGACACGCAAGAGAGATCTTGTAAAATGAAAGTCAAATTGTGTTTCTTGTTTGCTCACAAGCAGAGTCTCACTCAGAGTCAACAAGGAAGGGGTGGAAGGCAAAATCCCTCAGCAGCCCCGGGACTTGTTTGATCTCTTGCTCTGCCTCTGGCCCACTGGGCTGTAGCTTCTCTGCTTCCTTGCTGTTTCTTGAATGTACCAAGATGTTCCTGCTTTCCTGGGACTCTCTACTGGCGGTCAGTAGAGAATCCTCTTCCTGGAATCCTCTTCCTCCAAACATTTACACCTTGTAAAGTCTTTGCTTAAAGTCACCTTCACGACAAAGCCTTCTCTTAAAATTGCAGCCTGTTCCTCCACATACACACACTTCATCTAACCTTGCTCTTACTTCCTCATGGCACTCGCAGCCTTCCAACACACCACTTATACTTGATGTCTAACGTCTGTCTCCACCAATAAACCATCATCTCTGTGTAGACAGGGATTCTTGTGGTTGATTTTTTTTTTTTTTTACATTTCAAAAAAAATTATTTATGAAACATACAAACACATTCTTACCATATGATCATTCCATTCTTGTTATATAATCAATAACTCACAATATCATCACATAGTTGCTTATTCATCTTCACGATCATTTCTTAGAACATCTGCATCAATTCAGAAAAAAAATAAAAAGAAAACAGAAGAAAATCCATACATACCATACCCCTTACCCCTCCCTTTCATGATCACTAGCATTTCAATCTACTAAATTTATTTTAACATTTGTTCCCTCTATTATTTATTTTTAATCCACATATTTTACTCATCTGTTGATAAGGTAGATAAAAGGAGCATCAAGATGAATATGCCTCCAGCCTCTCCATTACATCTTAACTAAAAAGGTGATATCTATTTAATGCATAAGAATAACCTCCAGGATAACTTCTCAACTCTGTTTGGAATCTCTCAGCCATTAGCACTTTATTTTGTCTCATTTCGCTCTTCCCCCTTTTGGTCGAGTAGGTGATTCTTGTGTTTTGCTCATTGTTATATGCCATGTGCCTGGAACTGTGCCTGACCCATAGAAGGTATGCAAAAAATATTTGTGGAATGAATTAATTGAATAAATAATTACACTTTGCTTGTATTTCTTGAGCAGAGAACCTATACTGCAAATTTTAATTGGCCATAAATTTAATTTAAAAGTTGTTTAAATCTGGAATCCTGAGCGATACTTTCCTTTCTTTATTTTCTTACTACCATAGTGCTAAGCTGTCTCTTTGTGAATGGCCTCCTCTGTGAATGATTTCATTGTTTTGTTTTTTAATTCTGTATGTTGCAATTCTTGGAAGAAGTATTAATTCAACTGGTAGTTGATTTCACTTAGCACTTCTCAAAGTGAAATGACAGTACTCTGAGAATCAGTGTGAGTTAAAGTCAAAATAAAAATAATACCCTTTGAACAGTCAGAATTTGAATAAGGGTCCTGTGGGATACAAAAGTGCACCCTTTGATATCCATTCTCATCAAAACTCACCCGACGTCCTTTGTACTCAATGACGAATCAGGTTCTTTCTAAACTTTATTAGTCCCTCGGACGAGTAAGAAAAATTTGTTTCAATAACATAATAGATTTCTCCCATCCTTTCTTGGCTGAATCCTTAAATAGCAAAAGCGTAGTCATTATGCTCCCAGGAAGAGCTATTTATATAGTGTAACACCATGCTTGCCTATGGTAATTCTGCTACTAGAAATAGTCTATTCTAGAGGGTGACTTCCCCTGCCTTTCTTTCTTGGTTGACTATATTCATAGACATGCTAAATGCCAGTCTTAGTTTTTCAGAATAAATCTCATCTTTGCTGAGTCCAAAAAATTTACCTTATCTTTTCTACTCCAACTCTTTCTTTTTTATTATGATGTAAAAACTAGTGCATCAAGAGGGAAAAGAATATAAGACATTAAATAAAAATGAATTGTTCAGAAGTAAGTTGAACAGAGGTTTAAAAGAACGTCTTAGCCTGCCCCAATCAAGATAGTAGAGGGAGCCATCCTCCCACAGGGCTCCATCCCCCACAGAAGCTTCAAACAACCAAGAAGAACTGGCAGAAGCATCTTTCTCAAGACTCCAGAAAGCAGTTAAAGGATTGCATTAGCACCAAATCAAGAAAAAGACTGCTTAAAAGTAGTAGGATCTCATGCCACCATGGCCGGCTTCTTCCCTACCCCACACCAGATTGGTACGGAGCCAGCCTGTGCTCCCAGTGCAGATCCCTGGTCCGGGTTCCAGAGGAAGTCAGGGTGCCCTCATGCACGTAGCTGGAGCTTGTATGTCGGACCAATCTGCCTGGTGGTGGCCTAGAGGACCCACTACCCCAGAACTTGCCTTGTGTGAGAAGGCGGCTCATTGAGCTCCTCTTCTGGACGTTGTGGGAGAGCTGTCAAATTGTGCTGCCTGGGGCAAGGAATTGCTGGCTATAGGACATAAACTAGGGAAGAGCTGGCATTTGTAACCCTATAAATGGAGGAATTCCTGGGGCCACATATACATGCCCAAAACAAGACCCATGCACAGAAAGGATGGCCTAGAGCTATTCTCTAAACTCATTGTATGGATAAATCCTGAAGTAGAGCAGTTGCACAGGTCAGTCTGCAATGATTAGGAAAGGTGTTTTCTTTTTTACCTTCTTTTTTGTTGTTGTTAGCTCCTGCATTCAAGGAAAGCTATACCATAACACCACATTGGATACAAGCTTAAGGAACAAAACACTTCAGAGTCTAAATTCCAGCACTAATAAATGAACATATCCACATACCCAAATTTCAACAAAAGATTACAAAACATAAAAAGAAACAGGAAACAAAGGCCCAGACAAAGAAGAAGATTAAAGCATTGGAAATCATCAGACCTAGGGCATGCCAGAGAAAGACTTTAAAAATGGCTCTAAATATGTTCAAAGAGCTAATGGAAAACATAAACAAAGAGCCAAAGGAAATCAGGAAAATGATAGGTAAACACAGAGAAACTATCAATAGAAATGAAAAGGAGTCAAAACAGAGCTAAAGACCAGAGTGACAGAAGAGCTGGCAGAAGAATCAGAAAACTTGAACATAAGATAATTGAAATCATTTGGTCTGAAGAGCAGAAAGAAGAAAGAATAAGGAAAAGTAAACAGAGCCTGAGGAACCTGTGGGACACCATCAAACATAACAAAATATGCTTTGTGGGGATCCCAGAAGGAGAAGAAAGAGAGAAAGGAGCTGTGCCTGTTTGAAACTGTTATGTACCCTAGAAAAGCCATGTTCTTTAATTCTGATTCAATATTGTTGAGTGGGTTCTTTTTTATTAAGTTGTTTCCACAGAGATATGACCCACCCAATTGTGAGTGGGACCTTTTATTTTTTTTAACTTTTTTTATTGTGTAATGTAACAAATATATGTATCAAGTAAAGAAAGAAAAAAATAATAATTTTCAAAGCACTCTTTTGCAAGTGGTCATAGGACAAATCCCAGAGTTTGTCATGGGCTACCATCCATCATGTGAGATTTTTCCTTCTAGCTGCTCCAGAATATTGGAGGCTAGAAGGAATATATACATATTTTTTATCATCACAATCAACTTTTTTCTTCTTTTTTGTGAAAAATGACATATATACAGAAGGCAATAAATTTTGAAGCACAGTGCAACAATTAGTTGTAGAACAAATTTCAGAGTTTGGTATGGGTTACAGATTCACAATTTCAGGTTTTTACTTCTAACTGCTCTAAGCTATAGAAACTGAAAGAAATAATGATTCAGCAATCATACTCATTTGTTAAACCCTACCTTCTCTGTATAACTCCACCATCACCTTTGATCTTTCTCCCACTCTTTAGGTGTATTTCTAACTTTTTCATGTTGGAAGGGGCTGTTGATAATAAGGGATAAGGAGATGGAACTAGCTGATGTTCTGGAAAGGCTGGCTCCTCTAGGTTTCAGGACTTATCTGGTCCAGGGATGCGTAGGACCTTTTGATTAGGTGGTTTCTATGGAGATGTGTCTCCACCCATTCAAGGTAGGGTTGCTTACTAGAGTCCTTTAAAAAGGAACCATTTTGGGAAAAGCTTCAGAGCCAACAGAGAGAGCCTGTACATCCAGAGATCTTTGGAAATGTAGAAAGAAAACACCCCCCAGGGCAGCCCTTTGAAGAAGCTGGGAGAGAAAACTAGCAGATGTCCCCATGTGCCTTCCCAGCTGAGACTTCTCAGTCTGATAGCCTCTAGATAAGGGAGAGGGCCCAACCCATTTTTAGAGAGGAGAGCTGGAAAGCTACTGTGCCAGTTTGAAAGGATGTACGTACCCTAGAAAAGCCAGGTTTTAATCCTAATCCCATGTTGTAAAGGCAGGCATTTCTTCTAATCCCTATTCAGTACTGTATGTTTGAAACTGTAATCAGATCATTTCCCTGGAGATGTGACTCAATCAAGAGTGGTTGTTAAATTGGATTAGGCCTTGATTAGTTTACTGGAATCCTATAAAAGAGGAAACATTTTGGAGAATGAAGGAGATTTTGAGAGAGCAGAACGACATAGCCATGAGAAGCAGAGAGTCCACCCGCCAGTGATCTTTGGAGATGAAGAAGGAAAATGCCTCCTGGGGACCGTCATGAAACAGAAAGCCAGGAGAAAAGGCTAACAGATGACGCCATGTACACCATGTGCCCTTCCAGATGAGAGAGAAACCCTGACTGTGTTTGCCATGTGCCTTCTCACATGAGAGAGAAACTCTGAACTTCATTGGCCTTCTTGAATCAAGGTATCTTTCCCTGGATGCCTTAGATTGGACATTTCTATAGATTTGTTTTAATTGGAACATTTTCTTGGCCTTAGAACTGTAGACTTGCAACTTATTAAATTCCCCTTTTTAAAAGCCGTTCTATTTCTGGTATATTGCATTCGACATCAGCAAGCTAGAACAGCTGCCTTCTTAATCTCAAACTTGAAGGACACCCTCAGGGGATATCTTGGAGGGCTTCAAAATGTGTTTCCTCAGAGGGATTAAATGGAAAACAAAAAATAAGAGGGCAGATGTAAACCCTAACATATCAATAATTACATTAAATTTAGGCACTCTAACGATACCAAGTTAAACACAGAGATTGGTGAAGTAGGTAAGAAGAGCATGACCCAATACATGCTATCTACAAACAAACAAAAACAAAAAACCCGCACTTAAAATATAACCATAGAGGTAGGTTAAAATGTGTTTCTTCCAGTAAGAGATGCAGAGGTCAGGCTTGACAAATTTCAAACATATCATGGATCAGGCCTTGATTCCTATCCTGGGGAATCCCCAGGAAGAGTGGGGTGCTGCCTTGGTGGGGTGGCACCAGAGGAGTGCCAGTGCACTAGAAATGACCTGCGTTGCATTCCTAGGATCTATGCCTTCTCTTGAAGCCCTGAAGGACTGATGGCCTGGAAAGAAAGAGGCTGGAGGGAAGCCCTGGAGGCTGAGGGGCTGAAGAAGGTGGGGCACATGACTCTGCTGAAGAGCAACGCATCTTCTGGTCAAAGGGTAGGGAAAGGGCTCGCTCCACCTTCCCCCCAGTTCCAATACTGCAGAGAGAGAAGCCGCTGGCAAGAGAGGGAGATGAGCAAGGAAAGAGCAGAGAAGACTGAAGTCATCATTCCCCCTTGGAGTAGAAAACATATCTCTAAGGCCAGGTTCTGAGTTTTGATTATACAAGAGATTAGATACTCTGATTTCTGAATTGAGACTGCATTTGATACATAAACTGACTATAGGAAAAGCAAGCATAATACTACCTATGACTGAAGAGTGAGCAGAGGCATCACAGACCAGCTAGAATTTTCTGCTAGTACAAGGAGAAGAGGAACTTCGCCAAATAAAAATGACAGCAGGAGACGTATTAGGAATTACTGTAATTTTAAAAAAGCTGACAATGGTATTGTGCTGGTCTGAATCTGTGGTGGACCCCAGAAAAGCCATGCCCTTTGATCCTCATTCAATATTGCTGGGTGGGAGCATTTTGATTGTTTCCATGAAGCTGTGACCCACCAATTGTGGGTGGTAACTTTTGATTAGATGATTTCCATTGAGGTGTGTCTCCACCCACTGAAGGTGGAGTTGCTTGCTGGAATCCTTTAAAAGAGGAAACATTTTGGAGAGAGTCCCTTTTGGTAGAGCCATGTGAAAGCCAACAGACGCTGCCATGTTCGCCTTGTGCCCTTCCAGCTGAGAGAGAAATGTTGAACGTCGTCAGCCTTCTTGAACCAAGGTATCTTTCCCTAGATGCCTTAAATTGGACATTTCTATAGACTTGCTTTGATTGGGACATTTTCTCGGCTGTAGACCTGTAAACTAGCAACTCATTAAATTCCCCTTTTTAAAAGCTATTCCATTTCTGGTATATTGCATTCCGGCAGCTAGCAAACTAGAACAGGTATCCTGATAATGTTTTTTGAAAGAGTCATTATCTTTGAGAGATAGATTCAGAAATATTTCTAGATGAAGTGATATGAAGTCTTTTATTCACTTCTGGATAATATTGTTGAGGGGAATGAATTGGTGGGGGCCAAGATGAAAAAATTTGGCCATAAACTGATGTGATGGGGTCATGGGGATTACTACACTATTCTCCCTACTTTTATATATTTTGAAAATTTCCATTACATGAAGTTAAAGAAAAAGAACAGTGGAAGAAAGAAAGAAAATTAGATTCTGATCACAATCCATGCAGGATGCAGGCCAGCCTAACAGTTCCACAGATAAATTAAAACTTGTTGTGCTGAGGGCTATATCTAAGATAGGAAAAAAGGGCAACACAATCACCTAGTATGAGAGCCGAAGTCAGCTTTACCCAGGCAAGCTAACTTTGCATTGGGTCTAGAAAGTTAAGTAGGAGTTGTTGGACAGAAAGCAGAGGCATGACATCGCAGGTGGAAGCAATCAGCATGTTCAAAGACGCAGAATTGTGAATAGACAGGGCAGGTTCAAGGGCAGGTGGTAAGGCTGGTATGGGCAGAGTGAAGGGTGTGTGGGTGCAGGGTGGGGAAGGAATAGAGCACTGACAATGAGATAGACTTTGAAAAGCCTTGTATACTAGGCTGGGGAGTTCGCATTGTTTCTTGTAGTAGATAGAAGAGAGTCTGCAGAGACTTTCAAACAGGAGAGTTACATAATTCAGTTAGATTATATTTTAGAAAGAGAGCCTTAGTGACATGGAGAATGGATAAACCGAGTGGCAGGGAGACCAATAGGGAAGTTGTTGCTGCAACGCAATGCACACAGGAAAGGGGATTGAGGCTCCGAAAGGGGTCTGCCAGAGCTCTTGGCGTTACTTTGTCCTGTCTTCTAAATAATTACCCTTCTTCCCTGACTTTCACAAACATCCCAGTCACTCCTCGCTGGAAAACCCACCTGAACTCTTGAACCTCTTAACCACAAATCCAGCACCTAGAAAATCCAGAAGCTTACAGGAGAAGAAGTAGGAATAAGGTGACTCTGTAAACTGTGCTTGACACCTCTCCCATTTTCTAGTATACTACTAGGGGCTAAGCACACAGCAGGCAATTAATAACTGCTCCTCTGGGCAGTCACATTTTATGTCTTCTGATGTAATACAAGGAGATACCAATATCACATGTGACATATACTGGCCAAACATGTTTAATGGGAATTCATTAACCTTTTGGATCTAATTTGTGGTTTATAGGATATACAAGGGGGAAAAAAGAAGATACACAAGATCAAGCTAATATACATATCAAGCAAGTGATCAGACAAAACCAGAAGGTGGGGCAATTGGCCTCATCTCTTTAATAAGTCAGTACCATGGAGTAACAGCCTGGGCTAGATTAAAGAGATTTAAAGGAACAGAATAACCAGATAAAATGGAAATCCTGGATTCAATGCTCTTGAACAAAGCAAATGATAAAAGATGATTTGGGAAATGGCTATTAATCGAAATAAAGTTTAAAGTAGAAAGGGGAGATCATTAACTGACAAAAAGCAAGTATATACAAATGGATATGTACAGTCCAGTCTAATTTGGCTACACATTGGGAAAATGTCCCAATCAAAGAAAATGTCCCAATTAAAGAAAAAGATCTAGAAGGATATGTACTAATATGATGATCTCTAGAAGGATATGTACTAATATGATGATCTCTATGTATTGGGAATATGATGTTTTATTTTTGCTTTTTGGAATTTCAAATTTTTTGCTTATTTTTTCCTTGATATTGCTTATCTGTTTTTCAATTTTTTGTCACTGCCCATGTACTGCTTCTGTAACAATGAGCTTTTTCTTTCTTTTTTTTTTTTTTTAATGCATGGGCAGGCACTGGGAATCAATCCTGGGTCTCCGGCCTGGCAGGTGAGAACTCTGCCTGCTGAGCCACCATGGCCCACCCAAAAAGAACGTTCTTTATTGGTTTAATTGTGAGTGAAATTCAACTTCCTAACAATATTCCTAAGTTAATTATTCGTTACAATTAATGAATGTTGCGTCAAACAATGGCTAATAGCATATGGTTAGCATGTACAGCAATTATGTTTTTTCTTCACTGTATATTCCAACCACTTTATTCACTGTTACACATTTTTGACCATTCAATGAATACCTGTTGATTATTATGTTGAGAGTAAAAGTTAAAAGTTAGAAGATTTGGACTTCCTTTTCCTCTAGCTCTACAGTTTGGAGACAAAGTCATATGTTTCTGTCCTCTTTTTCATCTCATTCTGTGGTTGAAACAGATGATCTACTTACTGTTTCCTGATTTTAAAGTGATTATTCGTGGGCAGTGGTCTGTTGTTATTTCTACTTCTAATATTTCTGTGGAGCAGAAATAGCAGTGAACTTGGGGAGAGCATACTTAAATTCCTGACCTAGCTCAATCACAAACTATCTTAGTTTTTCACATATTGAGATGAAGAAGCAAGATTGGATAATATCTAGGGTTCTTTCCGACTCCAAAATTCCATAAAATATTGTTTTCTTAAGTATTCCCTAAAATGAGATTCTCCAAGCCCAAACAACAACAAAACCATATCGATATGTATATGGCGATATGGAGAGAGTGTGTGGTTTTAGTCGGTAGCAGTTTATATGAATGGCATCCCATAATTGGCATATGATGACTTCATAAAGTACAGACTGAAACCAGAAATTATAGTTATGTTTTACATTTCCAGGTCAAATAAAAGCAGTAAATTGACTCTAGTTCTACTGATGGTCCAATAGATTACAAAAAACTACAGACTCAAGCAGATATCCAATAAACGTGGTGATATATAAGGTACCCTATTTTCCATCACAAAGACATACAAATTCATAGTTCAGGCTTGATAATCTTGACAAATATAAGGTGTCTTTCTTTTCTTTTATTTTCATGGACCTTACGGTTCAAATGCCAGTTTTGATATTTTCTGGTTATGTGACCTTGGGCAAGTTACCTAAGCTTTCTAAGCCTCAGGTCTCTCGTCTGTAAAATGCCTGACTCAGGGTGGCCATGAAGATTAAATTAGATAACACGTATAAAGGGTCTAGTCCAAGATTTTCTCAACCTCCACACAACTGATATGTGGGGCCAAATCATTCTTTGGGTGTTGGGGCTGGGGCTGACCTGTGCATTGCAAGATGTCACTCAGCATCCTTGCTCTCCACCCACTGGATGCCTAGAATCCCATTCCCCAGTGTTGCCAATCAAAAATGCCTCCAGACACTACCAAATATCCCCTGGAACAAGATGGTCCCCCATTTGAAAATCACTGGTCTAGCCTAGTGCTTGGCCCATTAATGAACGTAAGCATTCACTCACTAGGAGCTGTATCAAGCATCTAGTGTTGCATAACAAACCATCCCAAAATTAGTAGCCCAAGACATCAAACATTTATGCATCTCAAAATTCTGTGGATTGGTGATTTGGACTGGGTTGAGCATTGGTGGTTCTTCTGGATTCTTATGTGTCTGTGGTCCACTAGGGGAAGGCAGTCTAGGATGGCCTTAACTGGAAGGGCTTTCCTCTGTTCCATGTGGTCTCTCACCCCCCAGTAGGTTAGCCTTGGCATGTTCACATGAAGGCTAACAAGGTTATTGGCCAGTGCAAGTCCCAGGACTGACCCAGATTCAAGGGGTAGAGACAGAGACTCCACCTCTATAGGGAAAAAACAGTAAAGTCACATTGCAAAGCGGTGTGCAATACGGAGAAGGAGGAAGGATTGCAGCCAACTTTCCTATTACAACAGTAATTATGTAATTTCCAACAAGCCCAAGCCTTGTCAGTTTTTAAATCATGAATGGAAGATACCATTGGGTCAAAGAAAAGGAAATGTTGATCAAGAGAGAAAACCAGAAATATTTCAGGATTAAACAAATAAGAAATCAATCAACATGTGTAGATGTGGGGTGCATTTTCATCAGTAATGATATTTAGACTTTGTAACAACCAAGTACTTCACAGCACTGACCAATCAAAATAAAAACCTTCTACAAACAATCAGAAAGGGATTAGAAGGACTCCCTGACATTTAGCCCTCCCTTTCTACCTCTTGGATAAAAAATCAATACATTAATTTCAATAATTAAATTAAATTGATTAATACAATATTATCTGAGCCCCAAAGCAAAAGTTTCAGAAAGGGTTTTTTTCTTTTTTTTTTTCTACTTATTTTTGATAGCCACCGTTTTTACCAATAACCCTACTACACATGAATGATACAGTTTAATATTTCATTTTAATTATCATTTTATTTATTTATTTATTTATTTGCATGGGCAAGCACCAGGACTCGAACCTGGGTCTCCAGCACAGTAGGCGAGAACTCTGCCTGCTGAGCCACCGTGGCCCACCTGTAATTATCATTTTAACATATAGAAATATAAATAAAATTGTCAAGGCTGGAGTCAAATTCTTGTTCTAAATATATTTCTGTATGTTCACTTCTGTGCCAGTTTGAAATTATGTACCCCAGAAAACCTCTTTAATCTTGATTTAGTATTGTTGAGTGGGATCTTTTTGATTAAATTGTTTCCATGGAGATGTGTCTCCACCCATTAAAGGTGGGTCTCTTACTGGAGTCCTTTAATAAGGGAAACGTGAAAAAAGCGTGAGAGCTGACACAGATAGAGACTTTTGGAGATGCAGAAAGAAAACATCCCCAGGGAAGCTGCTTGAAACAAGAAACCAAAGGACCAGCAGATGACAGCCACATACCTTCCCAGATTGGCCTACCCTGAGTCAAAGTATCTTTTTATGGATGCCTTAGTTCGGACATTTTTTATGGCCTTAGAACTGTGAACTTGCAACTTAATAAATTCTCTTTATAAAAGTCAACCCATTTCTGGTATATTGCATTCCCACAGCATTAATAAACTAAAACAACCTCCAACCTCATTTGCATTTTTTCATTTTTCTCCTTTATGTTTTTTGCTCCGTTTTCTTTTTCTTCTTATTTCCCAGTGAAGATGATTTATCGGAAACAATGAATATGTATTGAATGTCAGCTGTATGTATGGCTTTATATGCATTTTTCTTCATTTTAGTTTATATTTTTATCAAAGTTATAGATGCATATCATTTTTTATCTTAAATATTTTCTTTATCTTAAGTCAATTATATCATGCATTTTTTTCTTTCCCATTTTCATAGATACCATACAATTGCACATGTTGTATATTGGGCAAAATTATAAATGAAAATTAAATCCTGTCCTTATTTACTTAGCACACATTGGCATATAAACACATATTTTTAAAAACTTTTGCATGAACCTGATGCATAACAACAGCAAAAAAACTTGAATAGTTTCATGACAAGTACCTTATGTATTATATAAAGAACTCAAAATGTTTCAATGCGATCCACACCCTAATGTCACAAAATATATATATATTTTAAGATTTCTTTGTTGTGAAATATAATACATATACAAAAAAGTAATAAATTTCAAAGCAAATTTTAACAAGTGGTTATAGGACAAATTTCAAAGTATGGTATGGGTTACGATTTCACAATTTCAGGTATTTCCTTCTAGCTGCTCTAAAACACAGGAGACTAAAAAGAAATATCAAAATAATGATATAGTAGTCATACTTACTTGTTAAATCTTATCTTCTTTGTTACAATTCCTCCTTCTCCCTTGATCCTACTCCCAATCATTAAGGGTATTATTCAAACTTTCTTCATGTTGAAAAGGGGTGTCAACATTATGGGGTAGGAGGATGCAACTGGTTGAGCTCTTGGAAAGACTGTTAACTCTGGGTTTCCGGGCTTATCTTGCCTAGGAACCATCTGGACGTTTTAGGTTTCTGAAAAGTAAACTTAATGAGTGAGACTTTTCTAGAGTCTCAGATAGAACCCTAGATATTCTTTAGGGTTTCTGAGAATACTTTTGGTTGGAGCTTGGCATACCATGGTAATTAGCAACATCTAGCTGAAGCTTGCATAAGAAGAACCCCCAGAATAGACTCTTGACTCTACTTGAATAATCTCTTAGACATTGATACCCTGTTTTGTTACATTTTTTCCCCTCCTTTTGGTCAGGTAGGCATTGTTGATCCCACAGTGCCAGGGCCAGGCTCATCCCTGGGAGTCGTATCCTACATTGCCAGGGAGACTTACACCCCTGAATGTCATGTCCCATGTAGGGGGGGAGGGTAATGATTTTACTTGCAGAGTTGGGCTTAGAGAGAGAGAGAGGCCACATCTGAGCAACAAAAGAGGTTCTCTGGAAGTAACTCTTAGACATAATTATAGGTAGGCTTAGCTTCTTCATTATGGAAATATGTTTCTTAAGAGCAAGCCTCAAGATCAAGGGCTTGGCCTATTAACTTGGGAGTCCCTAATGTTTGAGAGCATGTCAGGGACTTCCCAGGTGGGAAAGTTTAATAGTTCCACAATTTTTCTCCAGTCCCTCGAGTGACTTTGCCAATACTTTTTTTTTTTTTTTAACAGAATATGAAAAAACTTTAATACAGATCTAGGATTCTCAAACATGAAGGAATAATATCCATAAAGGGAGCAAAACTTTATGAAACAAAAGTAGGTAAAAATTGAATAAGAACAGGTAGTATGAAAAAAGTAACAAGAGAATTTCATAAAATTAAGATATAGCAGGTAAGCTTTACCAGTCCATTAGCATCCAAATCTAAATTAAACCATTACCTTTTGTAATTTAAGGTTACTTTTCTTAAGGGTCTTGAAGAGGTTACTTCAACTTTTTAGTTTTACTTTCTGCGTTTTTGGCAAGAAATTATATAGCAATATATGTAAACTTGTGTGATTAAAGGCCTCTTAAAATGATCAAGATCCAAAATATTTGTTGGTCATGAAATGTAGCTCTGCTCTTTTCTTTTGCATTTAGAGATTTCATGTTCATTCTTCACCACACCTTAAAAAGGTCCTATTTACAACAGGTTCACGTCTGCAGGAATGGGATTAAGAAGAGGTTTTTTTCTGTAGCACATAACTTAATCTACAATAATAGCATCTGGCTCTCTTTTCACTCCTGTCCCTATCTGCCACAGTTTCCAACCTCCCATTCACCCATTATAATTATGTTGTGATTTTAGCTGGATCGATAATCAGCATTTACATTATTATATGTCCATGTAAAATGAGATCACAGTTGAGTCAATAATATGGTCAGGTCTGGAACTAGAGTGAGGCAAGTAAGGAATCTAGAGAGTGAGGTGCTTTAACAAGATGTCCCTCTCAGTGTCAACTCTGAACTCATACAATCCTGGAAGTAGATGCCTCCTTACCGTTTATGCCCTCAGCACCTGATTTGCCACACCCTAGTTCTGTTCCTAACCATGATTATTTTTCCTTTCTGTTTGGTTATCTACTTCTGTGCAACAATTTACCCCAAAACTCAGTGGCTTAAACTACTGTTTGTTTTGCTCCTTATTTTTGTAGGTCAGGAATTTAGGTTGGGCTCAGTCAGGCTACATGGAATCATCTGGGCAACTGGGTCTGCAGGACCCACTTCCAAAAGGGCTTGTTGACTCATATGCCTGGTACTCGGTGCTTCTTGGCTCCCCTGTCTCCAGATGGCAGCACCCTGCAGCAGCTCTCCACATGGTCCCTCACCCTTCAGGGTCTCACCACATAGAGTGGACTTCTCACAGCATGGTGGTCTCAGGATAATCTGCTTCCAACATAGCTGCTGGCTTCAGAAGGGCAGGAAGTGGCAGCTGCCCATTCAAATAAAAGCACAAGTAAGAAATGTCACTTCTCCTGTCATCTGTTCACATGGTCAGATTCAAAAGGGCATGGAAATGGACAGACATCACCTCATAGTGAGGGAGTGACAAGATTACATTGCAGAAAACCATGTGACTTGGGAGATAGTGTTGACTCCATCTTTGCAAAATACAATCTGCCACACATTCCTAGCAACATTTTTATTTTCCTAGAGCTTATAATTGATATTTTTTTGTTGTTTGTTTTGGTGGTTAGGTTTTGTGGCAGTTTTTAAACTATTATGCGCCCCAGAAAAGCTATGTTTTAATCCTGATTCAATCCTTGGAGCCAGACCTATTGTTTGGGATAGAAAACTTTGATTGGATTGTTTCTATGGAGATGCGACAAACTCAGTTGTGGGTGTGGCCTTTTGACTAGATGGAGATGTGACTCCATCTATTCAAAGTGGGTCTTGATTAGTTTACTACAGTTCTTTGAAAGGGGAGCATTTTAGAGAAACCTCAGATGCAGATGCTTAGAGAAAAGTTGCTTCAGAGCTGAAAGAGACATGGATGTTTGGAGATGCTTGGAGTGCAGACAAAGAGAGCAGATGCCTAGACGTGGGCAGAGCTCAGCAGACTTTGCCAGGTGCCTTTCCATGAGATACTAAGCAAGCCAGAACTTGGAGAGAGCTAAGGTAAGCCAAGAAATGAAACCCAGCCCTGGGGAAGCCAAGTGAGGAACCCCCAACAGGAAGCAGAGGCTGAAAGCAACAGAGCCCAGGAGCAAGAGACCAGTAGATGCTAGCCAGGTGCCTTCCCAGCTGACAGAGGTGTTCTGGACAGCATCAGCCTTTCTTGAGTGAAGGCAATCTCTTGTTGGTCTTAATTTGGACATTTTCACAGCCTTAGAACTGTAAATTTTCAGCTTGATAAATCCCCTCCCCCCATTCCATTTCTGGTATATTGCATTCTGGCAGCTTTAGCAAACCAAAACAGTTTTCTGAGTTCTTTTTACTAATTCAACTCCAAACTGGTCAACACTTGTCTTAATCTCATTTTAAGACATTCAGATGCATGAGGAATTCTATCCATTTTAGCTTCCTGAAAAGGTCTCTCTTAGACAAACTTCAGTTTATGCCTGAATCATGGCTGTCATCCTGGGATCTCCCTTTATTATCTTGGGAATTCTTTCATTTTTCTAGGGTGTAGAAGTCCCCATTTGCTGTATCTCATATATCTCACATCTTCCTCTTGTTTTGTTTATCCTTCATTTTGAGAATACCTTAAGTAACTTCCTGATAAAGTATAAATGGGCAGGTTAATTTTTTGAGTCCTTACATATCTGAGCATATCTTTTTTCTACTCTCACAATTGATAAATCATTTGGCTTGTTATAGAATTCCCAGTTGGAAATAATTTTCCTTCAGACAGTGGAAGGCATTTTTCTATTTTCTCTATGCTTACAGTGTAGCAATTGAAAAGACTGAGATGATTCTTATTCTTGGCTCTTTTTTGAGTGGCCTATTTCATTGCCATCCTCCAAAACTTTTAGAATCTTGTCTTTGTGCCCAGTGCTCTAACATTTCACAAGGCTATCCCTTTGTGAAGTCCATTATGATCTATTAGGTTGGGTATGTGGTGAATCCTTTGAATTTGAGAACTCATTTACTTCCGTTTTAAGGAGTTTTCTTGGGTTATTTCTCTGATGCTATCCTCCCTATGGAATTCTTTTTTCTTTAAATTTTTATTAATAAAACCAATCAACATACATCACAAACATTCTTAACATATGAACATTCCATACTTGGTGTGCAATCAATGGCTCACAATATCATCACATAGTTCTATATTCATCACCATGATCATTTCTCAGAACATTTATATCCCTCGAGAAAAAGAAATTAAAAAAAAAAGAAGAAACTCATACATACCATAGCCCTTACCCCTCTCTCTCATTGACCACTAGTATTTCCCTTTACCCAATTTATTTTAACATTTGTTCCCCCTATTATTTATTTATTTTTAATCCATATTTTTTACTCATCTATCCATACTGTAGAAAAAAGGAGTATCAGGTTTTTGCAATCACACAGTCACTTTGTGAAAGCTATGTCATTACACAATCATCTTAAAGAAACATGGCTCCAGTGGAATCTTGTAACACTAGACTGGTCTAATTCTCTTTCTATAATTTCCCATTTTCTACTTCTTTGACTTTTTCCTCTGTTTTCTGGAATATTTCTTCAGCTTTATTTTCCAAGCCTTCTTCTGAGTTTTCAGTTTTGCATTTATATTTTTAATTTTTAGGACCATGTTCTAAATTTTCTTAATAGTATTCTGTTCTTGTTTCATGATTGCTGATTGCGTTCTCACTGTGCTATCTTTGTGTCCTCCAAATTGCTTTTTCCAGTTGCTTGGCTGGTCCACATCTTTGATATTAGAGACTCACCTCTGATGGGCAGAATCCTCAGGTGTCTGACTTTATTTGAGAATAGGGTGTGAGGAAACTGAAAAGCTAGTTGGAAGCTTTGGGTGCTTGCATGAATCTTACTGATGAGATTCTCTGTATTTGTTCTGGCTGGGCCATTGAGTTAGGAGAAATTTCAATCTCATTACCTTTTGGTTTCTCCATTGTACTAAATAACTTGCTCCTGCCCATCTGTTTTTCTAGCTTCTAAAATTGTGCTGCTATTGTCTCCTCACCCATTCTCCCTGTCCTTGTGGATTTATGCCTTTAAGAAAATTACTTTTGTTTTAGTGGGCAAAAGTAGATTTCCATGTTCAACCATGTGTTCTTAGGTTTTGTTTCATTGGTTGTTTGTTGGCCTGACTCAAGCATTCAGGCCTGATTCAGTTCCTTGGGTAAAATATGCTTTTTTTACTTCTCATTTAACTTTCAGAGTTTGGAATGGCCTGAAACTTTTCTTTAAACCTTTTAATAGCACAAAGGTAAGATTGACTTGATCTACTGGCCCTAACAGGTGTCCTAATGTGTGATCCAGGAGGAACACAAGAGTTATCTGACAGTGAGGAAGAAGTATGACCAGCTAAAGGGAGCCTGCAGTGTGGTTTCCATCTTTGCATCATGATGTTTGTGCTCTTTTTGCGGGTCCACACCACAAAATGAACTCTAATTACAAAAGCTGCTTGTGAGTTGACCTTGCCTCATGTCAGGAGAAAGTCCTTCCAGTAATCTAGGTCATTGGAAAACTGTGGTGCCAAGAAGCCACTAAAAGGTCTTTAGTGGAGCCACATTTAGACACTGAGGACAGGGGATTATTGGTTCCCCTGGTCTTAGGGTACGGCCTTTGGTCCCTGGCTGCGTGTGAGAATCAGCTATAAGACTTGAAGAAAAAAAAAAAGCTGATTCCCAGACTCCACTACAGAACCAATTAATTCAGAATGTCTGGAGTTGGGGCAAAAACAATGGCATTTTTTTTAAGCTCCCCCAGTAATTGTAAATGTACCAGGGTTAAAAGCCCTTTCTTAGGGGGTGTACTGCAGGGAAGTGCTTAGCTGAAGTTTTTGGAACCTCTCAGAAGCTTGTGAAGGTAGCTCCTTCTCTGCATTGGGGAAAACAAGAGGAACCAAGGCCACTGCACTTGAATTCCTAGAACCGGGAAATAAAACAACAAAAAAATCTTTGTACCTGATTCTTTCTAAGAAAGTTGTTTTGGCATATGCATGCTTTTTAAAAGAACCCATCTCTTGACTGTGGCAAGGAACTCTATTTGTATAGTAATTTACAGCACTCCTCACTTCACACTTAAAACTTTGGGCAGGAAGTATAACATTTCTCTTTATGCCTCAGTTTTTTCATCCATAAAAAGTGGATACAATATCATAGTGTTCAATAAATGGGTTCTTATACTTTTTTTAATAAAAATGAAAATATAATGAGAAGCAAAATAAGACTCCAATAAATGGTACCACTAAGGTAAAAGATGACACGGAAAAACTGCTCTGTACATATGGGTAATTTTAGCAACTTGTCTGGCAGGAATGTAGCAAGAACAGTGTTGCATAATAGTGCTTTGCAAATTTTCATATTCCTACAAATCACCTAAGTGTTGTGTTAAGATGCAGATTCTGATTCAGCAGAACTGAGGTCAAGCTGAGAATATGCATTTCTAACAAGCTCCCAGGTGATGCTGATGCAGCTGGTCTAGGGACCAAACTTGAAGAGGCAAAGTAAAGATGTGTCAACCATGGTGTCTGCCTTACTTAGCTGGAACTATCTATTCTCCTCTATAGTCCCCTGTTCAGGACTTTTGTGAGGCATGGGGAAGGGAGGATACTGATTGCACTGAGGGTGGGCTTATGGCTCAAGTACAGCTCATCCACAGGTTGGGCTTCCAACTACATGATGATGGGCCCTCTAGGAGCTGTGGTCCTTAGTGGAGTCATACCAGGTCCCTCAGGAATTTGCAATAAAGCACAAGCCAGACCCTAGCCAGAGGAGTAGAACAAAGAGAAAAGCAGAGCCAGAGCCAGCCTAGATGAAACAGACAAGTTCCTAGAAACATACAAGCAACTTACACTGACTCTGGAGAAATAGAAGATCTCAACAGACCCACAACAAATAAAAAGATTGGATTGGTAATCAAAAACATCCCAGCAAAGAAAAGCCCAGGACCAGATGGCTTCACTGGTGAATTTTACCAAACATTCCAAGAAGAATTAACACCGATCCTGCTCAAACAATTCCAAAAAATTGAAGAAAAGTGAACACTCTCTAACTCATTCAATGAGGCCACCATTGCCCTAATAGGAAAGCCAGATAAAGGTACCATGAGAAATGAAAATCGCAGACCAAAATATCCCTTATGAATAGAGATGCAAAAATCCTCAACAAAATACTAGCAAACTGAATCCTGAAAGAATTATATATTACAACTGCACACTGAAAGGATTATACACCACTATCAAGTAAAATTTATGCCAGATATGCAAAGGTGGTTCAACATAAAAAAAATCAGTTATTGTAATACACTACGTTAACAAAATAAAAAACACATGATCATATTGATTGATGCAGAAAGGGCATTTGACAAAATCCAGCACCCTTCTTGATTAAAATACTAAAAATAGAAGGAAACTTCCTCAACAGGTTAAAAGGCATATATGAAAAGCCCACAGATAACATTGTACATAATGGTGAAAGACTGAAAGCTTTCCCTCTAAGATCTGGAGCAAGACAAGGATGTCCATTGTCCTCACTGTTATTCAACACTCTATTGGCATTTCTAGACAAACCAATTAGGCAAGAAAAAGAAATAAAAGGCATCCAAATTGGAAAGGAAGAAGTAAAACTTTCCCCATTTGCAGATGACGTGATCCTATATATAGAAAGTCTTGAAGAATCCACAACAAAGCTATTGAACTAATTTAGCAAAATGGGAGTGTGCGAGATTAAACCACAAAGTACTATACTGTTTTTCAAACTAGTAATAAACAATTCGAAGAGGAAATTAAGAAAAAATTTCATTTACAATAGTAATTAAATGATTAAAATATCTAGGAATAAATTTAATCAAGGATGTAAAGTCTTATATGTGGAAAACTACATAATACTGTTTAAACAAAAATTAAAGAAGACCTAAATAGATGGAAGGACAATCGGAAGAATAAATATTTATAAGATGTCAGTTGTATCCAAAATGATTTACAGATTCAATGTGATTCTAATCAAAATCCTTCCAGCCTTCTTTGCAAAAAAGGTAAGGGGCCCCAAATAGTCAAAACCATCTTTTAAAGAAGAACAAAAGTTGGAGGACTCACACTTGCTGATTTAAAAATGTAATTCAAAGCTCCAACGGTCAAAACAACATGCTACTGGCACAAGAACAGCCATATAGATTGAGAGTATAGAGTTAAGGGTTGAAAAAAAAATCCACACATCTATGGCCAGTTGATTTTTTAAATGCAGTTTTATTGAGCTATATTCACACACCATACAAACCATCCAAAATATAAAATCACTGGCTCATAGTATCATCACATAGTTGTGCATACAACCCCATGATCAATTTTAGAACATTTTCATTGCTCCATAAAATAAATAAATATTCAAAAGGAAACCCAAATCACACCATACTCCTTATTCCTCCCTACTCTTGATCCATAGTACTGGAGTGGTACATTTGTTACTATTGATGAAAAGGTATTGAAATATTACTGTTAACTATAGTCCATAGTTTTCAATGGGTACATTTTGCTCCATATGCTCCTCTATTATTAAGTCTCTGTAATAGTGTCATATAGTTGTTCTAGTTCATGAAAAAACTTTTAATATTTGTATAGCTAATCATGGACTGGCCAATTGAATTTTTTTAAATATTTTTATTGCTAAATCTTAACATACAAACATACTTAACATACAAACATTCCATACCTGGTGTACAATCAATGGCTCAGAATATCATCACATAGCTGTGTATTCATCACCATGATCATTTTTTGAACATTTGCATCATTCCAGAAAAAGAAATAAAAAGAAAAAACCATATATTCCATACCCCTTACCCCTCCCTCTCATTGACCACAAGTATTTCCATCTACTCCATTTATTTTAACCTTTGTCCCTCTTATTAATTGTTTATTTTTTACCCATATTTTTACTCATCTGTCCATACCCTAGATAAAAGGAGCATCAGACATGAGATTTTCATAATCACACAGTCACATTGTAAAAGCTATGTCATTATACAATCATCTTCAAGAAACCAGGCTACTGGAACACAGCTCTACAGTTTCAGGTACTTTCCTCTAGCCACTCCAATATACATAAACTAAAAAGGGATATCTATATAATGCATAAGAATAAACTTCAGCATAAACTCTCGAGTCTGTTTGAAATCTATCAGCCACTAAAACTTTATTTTGTCTCATTTTTCTCTTCCCTCTTTTGGTCAAGAAGGCTTTCTCAATCTCTTGATGCTGCATCCTGTCTTATCCTGGGATTTCTGTCCCATGTTGCCAGGGAGATTTACTCCCCTGGGAGTCATATCCCATTATAGGAAAAAATCAATTTTTTTTTTTAAATGAAAGTACAGATGTTTTAGAAGTAATTCTAGGGTGAGCTGAAAGATACATTTCTTACTCGTGGAACACTATTCAGTTATCTCAAAGCACTGTAAAATAACTTTATAAGGAAATTCAAAAGAATATGAGTAAGTTTTCCAAGATAAGGTAGATTTATTATACTTATGAAAAAATGAAAGATAATACATTATAAATCTAAAATAAATACAAGAAAATATTGGTTGAGTTAACAAAATACCAAGAAACAGATTTCAGTATATCATGAGTGGGGTAGAATACAAACCTGTTGCTGGATCTATGAACCATAGAGTTTTGCTCTGGGCTGCCTTCTTTTTTTTTTTTTTTGCATGGGCTGGCACCAGGAATCAAACGTGGGTCTCCAGTATGGCATGCGAGACCTGCCACTCATTCTGCCACTGAGCCACCAAGGCCCACCCTGGGCTGCCTTTTGATATAATAATTTCATCTGCATTCATAAGGGCATGAATGGGCATTGGAGATAATTTTGGTAAAATTATAGTGCTCCTTAACGAAAAAATAGTATATTTTTCTTTCTATAGAAATTCAAGCTCACTGCTGCAACTTTTGAACCTTCGGGTAAAAATGGAATTGAGCTTGGAAAGATACTTAGAACAAGGACACTCAACTAGTGGTTCTAAACTGGAGACAATTTTGTTCCCCAGGGGACATTTGGCAATGTCTGCAGATGTTTTGGATTGCCACAGCTAAGGAGGTGGTACTGGCATCTAGTAGGTGGAGGCCAAGGACACTGCTAAACATCCTACAATTGACAGGGCAGCCCTACAAGAAAGAATTATGTGACCCAAAAGGTCAATAGTGCCACTGCTGAGAAACTCTAAGCTACATAAAGTATATTGAAAACTTACAATTAACATGGAGAGAAACAGTCGATCACAATGAGGCTGTATGTTCCTTTCTCATAAACATGCTCACAAATATTAATTTAGTCATTATTTTGGAGTGGTGAGAAATGTAATGGGGGGAGGGGAGCTCTAGATTACAAGTCAGGTAGCCTGGAATCAGTCCTACTACTTTGAAATAGATCTTAAGGGTGTGACCACAGGCATAGTCAGGAAAACTACCATTCCCTCCTCTCACAAATGGGCACAGTCAATTTTCAACGTGGGCTCTGGCCTGGCTATACTGGGTACTAATGCTGGTGTCACTTTTGATTGGTTCATGCCTCATTTGGATTGTTTGGTGTCCAAAACAAATATTTTTACTATTACTGCAGAAAACGTCTTCCATATTAACTGTACCGTCCACTCCAAAGTGTTTGGAAGCATCTTGCACAGTAACTGAAAATACTTTGAAAAAATTCTAACTATATAAATATAAGGTCCTAAGGAATGGAAGGATTTGAAAATATGAAGGATGACAACCCAAAGCTGAAGTGTGCATGGCCACATCCAGGGCTTTAGGATAAGCTGATTTTTAATTTGTTTTGTATATTAAGCTAAGTCTTTGTGTCTGATACTGTTTAATTTGGGGAAGACAAGAGCCACTGTGGCCTTGAATTTTATCCCAGACTACTCTGAATCCTTTGTTGGTCACAGGAGAACAAATTACAGCAGAAAAGAAAAAAAGAGAAAAAACACCCTTAAATAATTGGGTCATCATGGCACAGATACACGTGGGCTCACTCTTCTGGGACAAAATTTAATTACTTCGTAAGTTGTGTATGTTGATTGTGTTATACATAATTGTCCTATGTGCCTCATTAAGTCCCAAATGCATCTCTTAGCGTGAAACTCATTCCTTTCCTTACCAGTCTGGCTTAGATGCATTTTCTTTGGAGTTGTGTCTTGGGGAACAAGTGTACATGGCTCAATATTAGACCAGTGCCAGGTGTTTAAAGGTTGCATCAATTTTGACAACCATACTTCAAAGTCAATCAGGGCTTCTCTCTTCTTTTTTTTTTTTTTTTACTTCTTAACTGGTGGGCTAATCTATGAAATTTGCCAGATAGGAAAAGTAGCTTGACTCCTGAGGCCCAGGACAATTTGCCTTACTCTATATTTGAGACTTGACACAGGGTTTTACAAAATGCAAATGTGTCATAATTTCTCCCACCAAAACCATTTAAAATATATTTATTTAGATGAATCAACTTCTTTTGACATAGCAATGAAAAATAAAACCTTAGAGGTTGAATGAATTTTCTTTTAATAAAGAACATGCTAAAAAGTCTCACCTTTCCATAGTGGTTCATTTATAAGAGGTCTGTTTTCTTTTTAATTGTAAAATATAATATATATACAAAAAAGCAGTAAATTTCAAAGTGCATTTTAACAAGTAGTTATAGAACAGATTTCAAAGTTTGGTAGGGCTTACAGTTTTCCTCCTAGCTGTTCTAAGACACTAGAAACTGAAAAGCATTATCAATATGATGATTCAGCAGTCATACTCGTTTATTAAATCCTAACTTCTCTCTTATAACTCCACCTTCTCCACTGAGCCTTCTTCCAGTCTTTAAAGATTTTTGGGTTATGCCCATTCTAACTTTCTTCATGTTGAAATGGGTGTCGACAATACGGTATAGGGGGATGGGATTGGCTGATGTTCTTGGAGAGGCTGGCACCTCTAAGTTTCTGGACTTATTTGGCCTAAGAACCATCTGAAGTTTTTAGGTTTCTGAAAAGTAAAGGTAGTGTGTGTGACTTTTATAGGTTCTCAGAGTCCTGGTGTTCTTTAGGGTAAATAGGAATGATGTTGGCTGGGGGTTGGCAAACCATGGAAATTAGCAGTATCTAGCTGAAGCTTGCATAAGAGCAGCCTCCAGAAACCTCTCAACTCTATTGAAACTCTCTTAGCCACTAGTCCCTAATTTTGATACATTTCTTTTCCTCCTTTTGGTCAGGAAGGCATTGTCAATCCCATGGTACCAGGACCAGGCTCATCCCTGGGAGTCATGTCCCACATTGCCAGGGAGACTTTCATCCCTGGATGTCATGTCCCATGTAGTGGGGAAGGTAATGATTTTACTTGCAGAGTTGGGCTTAGAGAGAGAGCCCATATCTGAGCAGCAAAAGAGGTTCTCTGGAAGTAACTCAGGCATAATTATAGGTAGACTTACCTTCTCCATTATGGAAATAAGTTTCATAAAAGCAAGCCTCAAGATCAGGGTCTTGGTCTATTAATTTGGGAGTCCCTAGTATTTGAGAGAATATCAGGGGTTTCCCAGGTGGGAAAGTTTAATAGCTCCATACTTTTCCTCCAGTCCCTCAAGGGACTTTGCATGTACTTTTTAATTATCTGCCCAACATACTCTGGAATGTATCCAGGTATTACATTACCAGATTGTACACATATAGCACAGCATTTCAGAATCTAGAAATAACACTTAAAGCTCATGAATAAATATGACTGTGATAAGAGCTTACAGTCTAGGCCCCAATTTTCTTAGAGGTATTCTCTAAAAGCAACCATATAGTATTTTCCCCTTATTTCCTGCCTTATTTTATACCATATAATGTCCTCAAGTTTCAGTCACCTGTTTGCCTGCCTCACGACTTTGTTCCTTTCTGTAACTGCACGATATTCCATCATATGTATACACCACAGCTCACCTTTCTGCTTATAAGAGACCTATTTAAAGTGAAATGGAATTACATGGAGTTCTTTCTTAAGACAGCCTCACAGTGTGAAGCAGATCAAGGTGGGATCCATAGACTGGTATCAGTCGGTAAACTGGTTGTTACCTAACCATGACAAGATAAGTACAAACATCAAGAACAAGCATTCAGGAGGTTTTCTAGCAAAATGACATATTGATAACAAAATCCAAGCATGTGATTATATTTCTAGTACTTAATTTTCATTGCCTTTTGGCAAAAACGTCAGATCATGTTGGAAATGAAAAAAAAATCTCATACTTCACTGCAGTTTAGAAATTATGTTGTAGGGAATTCTTTCCGCACTAATGCCATCTCCTCCAAGTATGTTTGTCTTCATCATCTTTTTTGAATATTAAGTCTTCTCCAGTATCAATTTTCTCTCTTCCTTTCCCAGATGCATTTACTATCATGAAGTTGGCTACTCCGCTTCATTTCTCTGTTTTTATACTTTTACTATTTTATTTATTTATTTCAGCAAACTTAGCACTATATCAGTTATTTATCACTGCATTACAAAACATCCCGAATTTATTGGCTTAAAATAACAGCCACCATTTTATTATTCTTTCCCACAGTCCTGTGAGTTGACAGCGCACAGCCAAGTGATCGTCTCAGAAGGTCGTGGTCAGATGGTGGCAGGTATCCTCATTCAAGGACCTGGGGGCAGATGCTAGCTGCTGGCTAAGACTTCCTCCAAGACCATCAGACCAAACACCTACATGTGGCCTCTTCATATGGCCTGGGCTTCTTCACAACATGGTGGCTGGTTTATAAGAGCAAGTTCCATGAGGACCATGTAGAAGTTGTATCAACTTTTATGACCTAACTTCAGAAGTCACATAGCATTACTTCCATCATGGCCATAGGCCCAACCAGATTCAAGAGAAGGGAACACAGACCTTTTGAGGGGCAGAGTGTAAATGTTTCAGTGTGTCAAGATCAAGTAGGATGGGAAATCTTGTTGTGGCCATCTTGGAAAAATACAATCCACCACAAGCACTTATTATGTGCCAGGTACTATTCTAATTGTTCTGCAAATAATATATATTCATAATCAAGATGCAGTGCTATTTTATATGTTCTTAATCTTTTTATAAATGCATTCATATGGTATGCATCATTTTGTGACATTTTTCACTCAACCTTTTAGTTTTGAGGTCTATACAACGACACTTGAGGGTTAATTCATTTGTTTGTTTGTTTTAGGGGGGAGGTGCATGGGCCAGGAATTGAACCCAGGTCTCCTGCATGGCAGGCGAGCATTCTACCAGTGAACCACCCATGCAACCCCTCATTTGTTCTAATTGCTGTTTCATATTGCATTGTCCGACTATAGCACAAGTTGTTCATTCCCCAAGCTATGGATATTCATTTTTAAATTGAAATCAGATAGTATGTATTACTTTGTGACATCCTGTTAAAAATTAGAATATATGGTCAGCATATTTTCATGCCACCAAACATTTTCCCAACACATAATTTTTTTTTGCTTTTAAGAGAGACCAATGAATTTTAGTGTAGCAGAGTACAAAAAAGGTTATTGATAGGTATTTAGATTCCACATTTCCATGAACCTTTTTAAAAATTTTTATTAATAAAATCGATCAATATACAACACGAATATTCTTAATGTATGAACATTCCATACTTGGTGTGCAATCAATGGCTCACAATATCATCACATAGTTGTATTATCGTCACCATGATCATTTCTCAGAACATTTACATCACTCCAGAAAAAGAAATAAAAAAGAAAAGAGGACGTACAAATAGGCTATTGCTTGTGGAAGACCCACAAAAGTGTTGGGAGACCCTTCTCTGGGTCCCTCATGTTTATGTGGGTCCCCCGTGTTGGTATATCTGTGGTCAGACGTACCAACAGTTTTATTGTTGGAAGCTGTAGATAATATCTCCTCCCAGAACAGAGAGCAGTTTTGTTTGCTGTCCAGTATAATAAAAATAATGTCCTCTGGGGCGAACACTGGGTAGGTTTGTTTGCACCCATTATTAAAAAAACTGTAGTTTTCTAAGCATCAGGTTCTTCTCCTGTAATACAACCCAATGAATGTGCATGCATCACCTGACCCTCCTTCGAGAAGTGGGACTCAAGGGACTGATGTGAGAAAATGATGCTTCTCTGGCCACTGCAATTCCTGTGGGTAATAAACTAACCCATGTGATTTGTCTTCTGTCAGTGTCTACAAAACTATGGCAGACCAATTTGTTAGTTTGCAAGTAGAATAAAATCTCAAAGTCTTCACAATTGACACAAAGCAGCTGTTTATTAACATTGATATTGTTTGCTGATCAGAAAGCAACGTTTCAAACATCTTACATCCTAATATAATTGGTCATCACTTATATATAAGTGATTTGCAATGGGATTATGTGTAATTCACTTGGGATTAAGTGTAATTCATTATAATTTTCCCCTATAAAAGGATAGGAAATTGGCTCCCAGTTTGAATTTTCACACAGAATGTGTACTTTTCAGAAGAGCTTTTCTGATGTCAGGTGCGAGATGCCTGTGCACTTATCTATACTTACTGATGCGTAGTTTTATAAGTACCTTGACTCATTCCCTCAAGTGAAGGTTTCATGTTGCCAACAGCCACCTCAAAGGCGAGGGCCATGCTTGTCGGTTTTTTTGTTGTTGTTGCTTTTTTAATTCCCTCTCATCCCTCCTATCAGGCTTGGTACATAGTTCTGTTCAGGTTTTACCACTAGGATTGTGCTTGCCAAAGATTGCTGCCACATCTTATCTCCCATCTCACATGCTCCTGTGCAATGTGACCTTGCCATTCCCTCGCAAGAGGTGGAGTCTGTTTCTCCATCTCCTCGAATCTGGGAAGGCCCTGTGGCTACTTTGACTAATAGAAAGTGGCAGAAGTAACATCCGAAGTCCCGGGCATAGTCTTTAATTGGCCTGGCAGCTCCTGCTCCTGCCTCATGGAACATTTGCTCTTGGACAGCCTCCTCTCAGAACTTGGTCTCCACGTTGTGAGAAGCCCAGGCCATATGGAGACAGACACGTAGGTGCTCTCGGTGATGGCATCAGCTGGCCCCAGCTAACAGTCAGTATCAAGTGCCAGCTGGGTGAATGGGTCATCCTGGATGTCTGACCTAGTCAAGCCTTCAGATGACTGCAGTCCTGTTCTAGTTTGCTAGCTGCCGGAATGCAACACACCAGAGACGGACTGGCTTTTAATAAAAGGGGATTTATTTTGTTAGTTCTTCAGAGGAAAGGCAGCTAACTTTCCACTGAGGCTCCTTCTTACATGGAAGGCACAGGTTGGTCTCTGCTGGTCTTCTCTCCAGACCCCTGGGTTCCAACAACTTTCCCCGGGGCGACTTCTTTCTCCATCTCCAAAGGCCTGGGCTGAGCTGCAAGTGCTGAAATGAGGAATGCCGAGCTGCTTGGGCTGTGCTGTTGCGTTCGCTCATTTAAGTACCAGCCAATTAAGTCAAAAGGTCACTCATTGCAGCAGACACGCCTCCTAGCTGACTGCAAATGTAATTAGCAACAAATGAGGTTCACGTACCATTGGCTTATGTCCACAGCAACAAGACTAGGTATGCTCACCTGGCCAAGTTGACAACTGAATCTAACTAACACAAGTCCCAATCGACATATAACTGCAATTGCATAAGAGACACCAAGCAGGAATTGCTCAGCTGATCCAAGCCAACCCACAAAACCATGAGAGATGAATTATTGTTTGGGTTTAGATTGTTATGTAGTTAGAGGTAACCAGTGCAGCCAAAGAGGCACCTGAATAAAGAATTTCACTTGACTTTGAGTTCTAAACCCATCTTCATCTACTTAGAGTTCTTAAAGGTAGGAAGCATGTATAACTCAAGTTGCAGCATGGTAGCTTGTGCCCAGCAGACATTCAATAAGTATTTTTTAAATTAATGAATGATTGTATATAAACCCAAATCAGAGGTCTTTATGCCAAATCTTTTAAAAAAGCAGCTTTGCTCATGTATAAATCAGACACTTGAAAATAACTCTTCTCTCTTAACTTAAACATATCTGGCTTCTTCTTCCTTTTGGGCATGGCCAGATCTCCAGACCAGAATCAAGGCAACCTGTCTGACCAGAAGTTCGAGCTCATGTAGGAGGATATTCTGGAACTAGTTTTGCCATTGTTGGGCAACAAATTGAATCTGATGTTATTATGGTCCCAGCATAGAGACTCACTTGTCCCTCTTTCGGCTGTGAGACTGTCAAATCATGATTCTGGAGAGATAGTCTTCGAATTTCAGGGCCTGGAGTACTTTTTGTCTCAAAAAATGATCACTCTGAAGTATAACCATGGACAGTTATGATTCTGCCCACCTCATCAGCTTCACTGTTTGCCTCTGCTCTCATTCTCTGTGTTCTAACTTGCTCATCTTCTGGTAACTCCTCAAAGAAATTATGCTCCTTCCTGCCACAGGACTTTCATCCATGCCATCCCATCCTCCCACCTCCACCTGTCCATTTCTTCATCTGGCCAATTCCTACTCATCATTTTGACCTCAGTTCAAATACAAGTTCCTCAATGATGTTTTTTCTGACCTCTGCAGAGTAGGTGAGATGTGCCAGTTATATGCATCATAGCACCCCCTATTTTTCCATCACAGCATATTTCACAGTTATTATTACATATTCTTAATTATATGATTGCTTCATTTCTCCTAAGGTGCACATTTTCCACATTTATGAGACTCAAGACCATCTGCATAGCTTACTGTATATATATTAACATGATTTTACTATTCCATTGCCCTCATCAACATAGTTTTACTATTCCAGGAAACTCCTGCCTGGGAAGATAAATGTTGCAACAACTTCATTGTTCATTCCAGGAACTTCCTGAAAGTGTCCACAAATGCTTCAAATGAAAGCTCAAATGGCAATATATACCCCAAGACTCTTTGAACACTTTGCATCAAATTCCTCACCTTGTGGGTGGGCCACGGTGGCTCATCCAGAGGACCTGAGTTCGATTCCCGGTGCCTGCCCATGTAAGAAAAAAAAAAATTAAAATTCCTCACCTTGTTCCACAATCCTAAACTACTTCACAATCCTTATCTAATACTAACCAAGACCTCCCAAGACTCTGTCCAGATAGCTGTCTGTTAGACAACAAGCAATAAACTGAGTTTTATCTTATCAACATGTTGCTTTGGTGATATTTTGGGGGAGGAAGAATTTGATATTTATATCCTAGTGATGTACGCATTTAATGTGGTAGCACTTCTTCTATTTTTTTCCCTGAAAATCTGTTATTAAATCCATGGTAGAAATCAAGCATGCCTTAAATTTTAAGGAAGTATAGTAGTTGATTGATATATCTTTCCCATAAGAATTTTTTTTTTCTGCACAAGCAATAAGAGCTTTATGGTTTTTTTCTTTTTAAGATCATCACAGGTCAGCTAGACATATCAACTGTTACATATGTTAAAGAAATAGTTACTACTGAGCTTTAACAATTCTGTTATCATAGAGTAATGTCTTTCCTAGCGGCAGGCTTACAGGCATCTTGAGCTAGGCTTTAACTTGCCATTCTTAAAAAAGGTTCAAAATTCTGGGGTCAGGAATTCTTCTAGGTGAGTGAGGGTATTCCAGTCTTGAGATAAGGGGGCATGTTGAAGCAAAGAACCCATTTTTTTGTGTTAAATCAATAAGGAATTTTGAGTGACAACCATTTTATTACGGAGAAAAATATCCTAGAAATGTCATTAGTAAATAGCAGAAGAAACCCAGTCAGAAGTCTTTGCCCCTCCCAATTCTTGTACATTGAGTACGGTAATTGCACCTGTCTTCAGGGGAAAGGCAATATAGAAGGATGGGAACTGCAAAAAATTAGCAGAACTTGGCAGCTGCTACTTGGCTTTGCAGTAATGAGGTCAGGTGAGGCCAATTTTTCTCCCAAGGAAGCAAAAAACCTGCGTTTTTTTGTCAAGTTACCTGATTAAGTATTGGCAAGGACTTTGGTATTTTTAAGGTCCTGTATGTCTGTCCTGAGATTGGCTATAGATCTGTGCCACATTTGGTTATTTTGTCTCTCATTAACACTTCTACCCCCTGATAACTTCATTTGCTTAGGAACCCATTTTAGAGGCTGTGGGTATAAGACTCCAAGGTGAAGACTTGAATTCATCTAGTACAAATTGGGAGTCAGTCTTCCAACCAAAGCCCATGATAGAGGGGAAAGAGACTTGGCCAAACAGGAACCTCATAATTCAAGTATGCAAAATGCTACAGAAGCCGAACCTACCCCCAGCCAGGCAATTACGTACCAAGTTGTCTACAACTCCAAGGAGTTCAACACCTGCAGAACACTTAACCAGAGAAGTCTGGTCAGCCAGGGCAAAGGTTGACCAAGTCCTCCATTTCAAATTGGTAACTTGTCCTGCGGTTGGCAGTCATCTAATTTGGTGATTTGTAGAAGATGCTGCTGGTTTCTAGAAATGAATGGCAAGGTTGGCGTAGTGCAGCTTGCTACTGTGGTCAGAGAGCAGCATTCTGAGGCTTCTCCTTCTCCTAGTACAGGTCAGGTGATCAGCAGAGGTTCACTGCATCTCTGCAGCAGCTTCCTCACCACCACTATCTGAGAGCTTTTCACCCGACTCCTCCTCTAGCAAAGAGCTTCTTGTGACAGATTTCCCACTCTCCTTCATCAGTGCAGTCCTGCAACATGATCAACAGCTGTCTCCTGTTATACTGAATCAGGAACTTCTGACATGGTCTAATTGTACCTCCCACGTGCAAGGTGTTGAAAAAACAAGGATAACGGTGTCCTTTGTTTTCCAAGTATGTGATGAAGGGAAGAGCTGACCACACAAGCTGGTAGAATTCCTTTTGGCATCATAGCAGCACTATTCCTGTATAGGCATTGAAGTCACACACAGCAAAGACGATGCAGCAGGCGGCTGCACCAAAAGTCTCGTGTGCCTGGGTTATAGTGTCCTACACAAGGCAGCTCAGCACTCTGTGCTCTAGAGTCAGGCGGCAGCGAGGGTCATCGGATACCAGTTGGCACAGCAGGTATGGGTGCTTGAGCCGCACCATGGCTGCCTCCCCACCCACAGGCCCACGTCTCTCCCTATAAGAATTTAAATTTACCTGAAGGCATAGATCTAGTCAGTCTTGTTCACTGTTCTGTCTCTGGGTCAGAGCAGAATAGTTGCTTAATGCTAATTGTTAGTGAATGAAGGGATCAATGAATAGATGACAGACCAAGATGAATTTTATGGATTGGACAAGAGCAATTCTTTTTTTTTTAAATTTATTTATTAATTGAAAAAATAAAGAAACAAAATAAAACAACATACATAATCAGTAATTCACAATATCATCACTTAGTTGCATACTCATCATTTCTTAGAACATTTGCATTAATTCAGAAAAAGAAATAAAAAGACAATAGAAAAAGAAATAAAATGAACACAGGAAAGAAAAAAAAAAAGATTATACCTACCATACCCCTCACCCCTTGCTTTCATTGATCACTAGCATTTCAAACTAAATTTATTTTAGCATTTGTTCCCCTATTATTTATTTTTATTCCATATGTTCTACTCCTTTGTTGACAAGCTAGATAAAAGGAGCATCAGACACAAGGTTTTCACAATCACACAGTCACATTGTGACAGCTGTATTATTATTCAATCGTCCTCAAGAAACATGGCCACTGGAACACAGCTCCACATTTTCAGGCAGTTCCCTCCAGCCTCTCCACTACATCTTGAATAACAAGATGATATCTACTTGATGCATAAGAATAACCTCCAGGATAACCTCTCTACTCTGTTTGGAATCTCTCAGCCATTGACACTTTGTCTCATTTTCCTCTTCCCCCTTTTGGTCGAGAAGGTTTTCTCAATCCCTTAATACTAAGTCTCAGCTCATTCTAGGGTTTTTCTCAATCCCTTGATGCCGAGTCTCCATTCATTCCAAGATCTCTGTCCCACGTTGCCAGGAAGGTCCACACCCCTGGGAGTCATGTCCCACATAGAGAGGGGTAGGGTGGTGAGACTGCTCGTTGTGTTGGCTGGAGAGAGGGGCCACATCTGAGCAACAAAAGAGGCTCTCTTGGGGGTGACTCTTAGGCCTAAATTTTAAGTAGACTTGACCTATCCTTTGCGGGGTTAGTTTCATATGAACAAACCCCAGGACTGGGGGCTCTGCCTATAGCTTTGGTTGTCCACACTGCTTGTGAGAATATCAAGAATTCAACTTGGGGAAGTTGAATTTCTCCCCGTTCTCACCACTCCCTGAAGGGGGCTTTGCAGATACTTTTCCACTCACTGATTGAATCACTCTGGGATTCATCAGGGCATCACTCTGGACAAACCAGCAAAATCTCATGTCCTACCTGAGATTCCAGGTACTTATGGCGTTCAGTCAAACTATCTACATAAGTTATATTAGGAAATGCATGGACAAGAGCAATTCTTGATAAGGCTTCCTGACTGAGCCTTTTGTGGCAAGTGAGAAAAGATGACTCCATTTTCTCACCCTCCCACTCTAACCCAATTCCAGAGAACATCACCCAACTGTATAGGATTTTCCATGGAGCTCTGATTGTGACCTCATATTGTTATATACAGTTGATTATCTGCCAGTGTGTGATTTTAGTTTGCCCAGCTGTGCCTGTTGGAAACTGTTGTGTACCCCAGAAAAGCCATGTTTTTCTGATAAAAATCCTGATTCAATATTGTTAGGTGGGAAGTATTTCTGTGGAGATGTGACCTTCCTAATTGTGGGTGGGACCTTTTGATTAGGTGGGTTCCTTCGAGATATGTCTCCACCCTTTCAAGGTGGGTTGCTTACTGGAATTCTTTAAAAGGGAACCATTTTGGAAAAAGCTTCTGAGCTAACATAGATAAGAGATCTTTTGAGATGCAGAAGGAAAATGGTCCCCAGAAAGCCTTTTGAAAGGAGATGCTGGGAGAGAAAGCTAGCAGACATCGCCATGTGCCTTCTCAGCTGACAGAGAAACCCAAATGTCATTGGCCTTTTTTGGAGTCAAGGTATCTTTCTCTGGATGCCTTAGTTTGGACATTTTTATGGCCTTGGAACCTAATAACTTCCCTTTATAAAAGCCAACCCATTTCTGGTATATTGCATTCCAGCAGTGTTTAACAAGCTAATACACCAGCTTAGTTATGTGGAATTAACATTAGCTGAAATGGAGGATATCCACTAGAGTGGGTTTGAGAGGGAGTAAAGGTGAGTTCCGTGGGGCACATACCATGTCAGCATGGTTTGACTGGTTGAAGAGCATCAACTCAAGTAGCCCTTTGAGGAAGGTTATGTTGCGATGCCCATAAATGGTGCCAAAGCAGTTGCACTGGAATGTCCCCAAGAAGAAATATTATTGAAATTTGTCAATTGACAGTTTGATTGATTCAAGCTTGTGCATACTTGTTCTAGTTTGCTAGCTGCCGGAATGCAATATACCAGAAACGGAACAGCTTTTAACAAGGGGAATTTAATGAGTTGCCAGTTTATGGTTCTAAGGCCGAGAAAATGTCCCAATTAAAACAAGTCTATAGAAGTGTCCAATCAAAGGCATCCAGGGAAAGATACCATGGTTCAAGAAGGCCGATGAAGTTCAGGGTTTCTCTCTCAAGTGAGAAGGCGCATGGTGAACACAGTCAGGGCTTCTCTCTTGGCTGGAAGGGCATGTGGCGAATACGGTGTCATATGCTAGCTTTCTCTACTGGCTTCTGGTTTCATGAAGCTCCCCAGGAGGCATTTTCCTTCTTCATCTCCGAAGGTCACTGGCTGGTGGACTCTCTGCTCTGTGGTGCTGCAGCATTCTCTGCTCTCTCTGAATCTCTCATTCTCCAAAATGTTTCCTCTTTTATAGGACTTCAGAAACTAATCAAGACCCACTCAAATGGGTGGAGACATGTCATCCCTTAATCCAGTTTAACAACCATTCTTAACTAAATCACATCAACTAGGAGATGATCTCATTACAGTTTCAAATATACAGTATTGAATAGGGATTATTCTACCTTTAAGAAATGGGATTTATATTAAAACATGGCTTTTCTTAGGGGACATGCTTCCTTTCAAACCAGCACAATACTGTATATATATTTAACGTGTACATACTGTATATACATGTTAGAATATAAGTGACCAGAGGGCTGTGACTTGCTTTTTTGTTTTTATCTTTTTTTTCTTTATTAGACATCTTGTGGGTTTACAGAACAATCATGCATAAAATATAGGATTACCATATAACACCCTATTATTAGCACTTTGCATGGGGGTGGTACATTTGTTACAAGTGATGATAGTACATTTTTATAACTGTACTATTAACCATAGTCCACGGTTTAATTTAGCATTCACTATTTGTATAGTGTAGTTCCATGGATTGTGACTTGCTTTTTATAGGGCTTATCTAGAACCTTCACTCATTCAACATTTACTCAGCACTGAGAATATCCTACACACTGTATAAAGTACTTTGAAATATGTCAATATTAAAAATATATATATTTAAAGGCCTTTGCCCTGAATATACTATGGAGAAATATGACCAAATGACTGGTATTCAATATAAATGACTTTATTGAAATATATTTGTTGAGTTTACAAACAAATCAAACTCTGGATATTTATTGAGGATCTATTATGGGTTAAGCCCTGGAGACACCAAAAAAGCATAAAATCCTCAAGAAGAATACACCCCGGTAGAAGGTATAAGCATACCCAGAAGGGTATACCAGCTCTATGCACGCCAGCAGAGCCCTGAGGCACTCAGTCGTGTGGTAGTGGAAAGTCACAGGAGAGAGGGTTCATTTCCCACTGGGGTGAGGGCAGGAGAAAACTCATGGAGAGAGAGGGGCAGGACTGGGAGAGATGGAGGAAGGAGTTATAACTCAGGGCTAGAAGTTGGGGAGGGTGGAAAAGGGCACATTTATGGGGCCTCCTCTATGGCAGGCACATTCACAAGCAGGGCTTCATTTAAGCATCTCAAAAAATGTGTGGTGCAAAGATGACACTGAGGGCTCTGCCTTTAAAGATATAAAGATTACATTTAAAATAATTAGAAATCACACCCAGGTGGCTCTGCTGTGCCTTGGGTGGTGGAGACCCTAGTTGAGCAGCTGGCGGCTGCAGGCCGAGACGACGGGTGCAATGGAGCCGGAGCTGGAGCGCTTACTGCATGAGGCCCAGGAGATCATGGTGGCGGCACAAGGCTGCAGGCAGGAGCTAGATTAGGGGCTGCAGGGGTTGCAGGAGGCATGGAGGCCGATCAAAGGGAGTGTATCACAGACAAGAGACGTCCTCAAATATCATTTTAATGACTTAAAAGGAACCCTTGGGAAGCTTCAGGATGAGCAGTTGGTGACCCTTTTGCAAGTGGACACAATTGAGCAGGAGGCCAGTATGCCCCTAGATGACCGGCAGAAGCTCATAAAGCATGGACTTAGCATTGCGGAGGACTTAGTCCAAGAAGGTGCGATCGCCACACTTGGTAGTATCCAAGAACAGGACGAGAATCTGGCGCTCTACCAAAAAGGCCTTTCACATTCAGTTAGACAGCTTACCAGAAGTGCACCATTTGTAGTGCAAGAGCTGCCGTTTAATGGCAGTTTGGTAAATGATCTTTTAGTGGATCAAATGGTGTGAATTCTTGACCTATTTTTTTGAAATCTTGAATCTGTGTAAAATATTTATTTGGCAAACTTAGTATGTAGAAATGATGGTCTTAACTTGCGATACTGGTCTACCGATTTTTTATGTGAATTTTTTGTGTGTAATTTTTCACCATAGAAAAGTGTTGAGAAAAACAAATTTGATATTTTTGTAAGATAATTTTTCAGGGTATTCAAATTCCCTGTTAGACGATTACGACCTTTTCCCTTTGCATTTTAATAGCCTTTTATTTTGGTTAGTATTTGCTAAGAAGATGTTTCAGCTATCTGAAACAAAAATAAATAAAAGTTAAAAAAACAAACAGAAAACAATAGCTATTAGGTAAGAAAATACTGAACTAAATATAATCAAGCGTGGCTCAGCTCTTACTTGCTAGTGGATTTCCAGGAGAGATTAGGCTCCAGTAATTGAGTCCAGAAGCCCTCTGATCTGTCTTAGGTGAGAGTTGGGTAAGGTTTAGCTGAGGAGACATTCTCAGTATGGGTTGTCTAGCTGAGTTCTTGGAGCCCAGGGTATCTGGAAAGGTTCTGAGACCTAGTTGGGGAATTTTGAAACTGTTTTTACTTACCACAGCTGTGGCCTACTCTGCCTCAAGCTGAACACTATGGTGGCCTCAGCAGCACCCTAACCTCATAGGAATATTTCAAATTGGGGACAATTCCATGGGAGGGAGTTAGGGAACTAGGCATTCAGATGTAAAAGTTCTTTTTTTTTTTTTGTATGCTATACAGAGAGGTCACATTTGATGTTTTTCCATGTGAGTATCCTGTTATTGCAGCACCATTTGTTGAATTTTTGTTTTCTTTTTTTTTTTGGCAGGGGGGATGTACATGGACCGGGAATCGAACCCAGGTCTTCCACATGGCAGGCGAGAATTCTACCACTGAACTACCCTTGTACCCTCCAGATAAGTCCTTCATAGAGGATGGAGGAAGTGAGTTTGATATCAATGGCAGGAATACAACATTCTAGGCAATCCCTTCCTTACCCCTTTTTCTTCCCGCTGACCATACATGGATGGATAGGAGTTTCTTTACTGTTAGGCTTCATTGTTTCACTTTCCAGGAAGATGGACTGAACTTTATTTTTGGCTGAGGAAGAAGCAAACAGATTATGTAATCCTATAGTTTCCTAATGTGTCAATTCTCTCTTGGGGATCCAATCCATGAATATATTGGATTATCCATTAGAGACAAAGCACTGTGCTAAGTGCTAAGTGGGAAGGGACACAGTTTAATAAAACATGGTTGCTGCCCTCAAGAAGCTGGTAGCCTAGCTGGAAACAAAAAGCATATACACATAGAATTATAACTAATAGTATGCAAGGCTGTCCAATAGAGCTTTCTGGGATGATGAAAAGGTTCTCTACATTGTACCAGCCGATATGACACCAGTAGCACATGCAGCCAGCTGATGAGTACTTGAAATGTGGGTAGTGTAACGAATGGAACTGAATTTTTAATTTAATTTAAATTAATTTGAATCTAAGTAGCCATGTGGCTCATAACTAGTGATTCAGTGCAGTCTAAGGCATTGCATGAGCACTAAAAATAAGAGCTGTTGTAGTTCAGAAGAAGAATGCTCACTTCAGGTTGATGTGGTCAGGGAAAGTTTCCAGGAAATGGTATGATTTGAGTTGGGCCTTTAGGAATACGTAGGATTCTGACAAGAGAATAAGTGGAAGATAGTAGTAGCTTCTGGGACTCTTCAGAGCATTGTTGGGGAAACCAGAGACTGAATATTGAACAGAGTAGAGTCCTCTTCTGGTTTTCCTCTATTGTGTTAAGTTGATGATTGAGTTTGATGAAGTGATTATCTCTCTTTAGTGACCTCCAATACTCACTCCCCAGGGACCTCAACAAATAACTGCAAGGGCAGTGGGAAGAATACTGGAATAGGAGATGAGACATGGGTTTTATTCCTGCTGTGTCATTTATTTCTGGCCTGTAAAAAGAATTGTGTTCCTCAAAAAGATATGTTGA